>JAODLL010000675.1:0-13819 GCA_026546735.1 Forbesichthys agassizii | reverse complement strand
CACATTAAAACTAGTATAAATTAAGAATTAAGTATAGCAGAGTAGCCACAGTTTAAAACACATTTAAAAAACATTTTGGTCTGAGGTAACTGTTTGAGGTTAAATTTAAAGGTTAATATTAAAACAAAAGTATGTGTAAACTGTTAATGAGCCCTATTAGAATGTGTGACAATTTATAAAATGCCAAAATATATGAGTTTTTTGCTGATTTTAAGTGATGTAAAGAACCTTATTATCATGTTTGCTGGAGTTGACCATGTCCTTCTAATCTAGTGTGTCTCCATCATAGACAATACATTGAAAAACCCTCCGTGACATCATCCCTGAAGAGTTGTCATGAACACGGATATACATAGCTATATAGACCAAAACTGTTATTTGAACCACGTTGTCAACCTATTTATTTATTAACCCTCGTGTGATAATGGCGGAGGAGCATGCTGTTTAGTTACCTAGGCAAGAGGTAGTTAATATGTTAATTATTATGTTAATTATTCCTCTCCATGTACCCTATTCTGTTCTCAGTTCCCTGTGCCTCCAGAACCAGACCACTGTAGTATGCTGAGGAAAGTAAGGGGTTTCCCATATGAAGTGGCCTTAAGCCTCAGCCCTCCGCTTGCCTTGCTAATCACTGAGGTATACTCATACTGTATATTAGAACACATTAATGGTGGCATTTTAAATGTGTTATGACCCCATCGACCAGCTGTTGGGGTTTCACATATTAAACACGACACATCTCTCTCCAGTTACTATGCAAGACTCCCACCCGTCGACTGAGGACCCTCGATCGCTACAAACGCCAGACCTTCTTCCGCGGAATGACCTTTGACCTTGTCCTGCTGCAGCGTCAGCCTGTGGAGGTAATTTATGAAATATGGCCGTTTATAGCATTGTCTTGGAAACCGCTGGCTAACTGCGTCAAGATCCGCCCACTTGACAGGAGAGATATTTTGATTGACACTCACAAAAACCAACTACGTTACTGAATGAGAAAGTCAGACGTTAAACTTATACAGAAGAACATGTTGAGAACCTTTTCAACACGATTCTGGCTCTGTTCAGGTATTGTTCTGTTAGATAACTAGGCTGCTGTTAATGCTTAAAATAAATGTAACAATTGAAATGAGGAAATAAACTAGGCTACTGTCGCACCAGAATTACAGATAGACTTTGTCAGTGACAATGCTAACAGCCAGTGAAAATCTACTTCTCAATTTCGGAAAGCGCTGTCGAGCTTACAGGGGTCTATGCATCAAATGTTCAGCACAGAGTTGCTAATGTGACGTAGTTAGTGCTAATGGACGGAAGAGGCTGAGACTGTGGAATAACCTTCGCATTTTAATAAGGTCATCCCCCATCACTGAGACATTTAAATATAATCTTAAAACATATTTGTATTCTTTTTGTATTCTTTTTTAATTAGTTTTATTATTCACATTACGTGTTATGTTTCTACTTATTGTTTGTTTTATTTGATTTTTTTATTGCATTACTGTATAGCACTTAGGTCACCACTGGTTGTTTTTAAATGTGCTTTATATTATCAACTGACTTGACTTGATTTAAACTGACTTTACCCCCCCAACATAGTTCTCATATTACTCTCTCACCATTATAAAGCAACCAATGGGTGTACCTTGACATATTCAACCATAAACACAAGGAATTGAGATTTGTCAACCTTCTGAATCTCCAGATTATTTTAGAGCTGAGAGAGAGACCAGACCGCTATGCAAAAGCACGACGTGGACTCACCTTGTCTCTACAGCCTATGAAAGGCTTTGACTACGACTCACTTCTCAGCCCCGCTGCCACGCCAGACACACACCTGGATGCTGAATCCTGAGCTGACACTGACACACCCTTGCCTGGCCCAGCACACCTACAGAAACTTTCTCTAGAGAAATGTCAGTGTAGAGGGAAGGTATTTGTTTAAAGAATCTTCACACTCACATTAAGGTTAATACTAAGGTACAATACTAAAGCACTGTGACTGACTGTATACCTTTTATTCCTGCTTACACACAGGTGTTTTATGCCTTCTAAATGTAAAAGTTTGGTTCAAGTCAGTCAAAAGAAACTCAGGACTGGATATTTACTATAAAAATGTTTAATTTGAAAAAAATAATCACCATCTTCTTGAGAGTAGTTTACATGTGCTGTACATCATTTCTTGACTTGTCTGCTCCTACCAACATTTGTAAAAGAATTGGTTGCTATCAAGAGCTCTCTGAATTCAAGCGAGATACTGTGATAGGTTGCCACCTGTGCAATAAGTCCATTCGAGAAATGTTCTCACTACTTAATATTCCACGGTCAACTGTTAGTGGTATTAAAACAAAGTGGAAGCGATTGGGAACAACAGAAACTCAGCCACGAAGTGGTAGGCCACATATAATCACAAAGCGGGGTCAGCGCATGCTGAGGCACACAGTGCGCAGAAGTCGCCACCTAACTGCAGAGTCAATAGAAAGGACCACCAAACTTTGCGTGGCCTTTGGATTAGCTCAAGAACAGTCCGTAGAGAGCTTCAAGGAATGGGTTTCAATAGCCGAGCAGCTGCATCCAAGCCGTACATCACCATGCCGTGGTGTAAAGCACGCCACGACTGGACAATAGAGCACTGATGTGTTCTCTGGAGTGACGAATCACACTTCTCTCTCTGGCAATCTGATGGACGAGTCTGGGTTTGGCGGTTGCCAGGGGAATGGTACTTGCCTGACTGCATTGTGTCAAGTGTAAAGTTTGGTGCAGGGGGGATTATGGCCATGGCCCATTAGTTCCAGTGAATGGAACTGTTAACACACTTTAACATGCTGTACGTGTGTTTGTGTGTGTGTGCATTCCATCCCAATGAGAATTACAAATATTAACTCTATTTCTTTGGCTTGCAGCAGAAATAATACATTATCAAGTTGTTAAGCCTTGAACATATTTACATTTTTTATTTATATCGTAACACATTGTCTAAACAATATATTTTCAATATAACTGAATAAATATAGACCCCTTTCCAGTTGCCACGTGGACATCTTAATATAGACTTTCAGTGGATGCAGGGATGTTTTTCCATTATTAAAAGCTACCATAATTCAAGCCAGTATCATACCTTAATTAAGCACTTATCTCCTCCTACATTCCAGGTTTTATTTGATTGAATATTATTCTGTGTATATATTACCATGTGTACCTAGACTTCCTCGTGTTGCAAATGTTTCTTGGCCACAACTATTTTTTAACAATATTTGTTGATACGATTCAATTACCTTTTTGTAATATTTCAATGGATATGTTTGGATGGATTTGTGAAGGGAATATATTTTATTCTGTATTTTTATAATTGACTCAGAAAAAACATTTCCTCACAAGGACAAAAAAAAAAAGTATCTATCTATATCTAAATAATAAAGTGTTTAAACATTAGAAAGTACATTTGCACTGCATTGTTTAACTGAGTCATGATGCTGGTCATGATGCAAGGCCATAGACTCTGGCACGTCCCGCGCATGCGCATCCCATCGTTCGGATGTCATGCAGATGACGCAGTGATGATAGACTCCGCCTGCTGTACAAGGGGCTTTGTAAGCGTCACGTTGCGTTGCAGTATAGAAGCAGGAGACCGATCAGCATCAACATCTCTGCATCTACTAGTCTGAGCCTATAAACCACCACCAGGTAAGAACATTTGTGATGAAAAATATGTACGTTTCATATTATATCTGCGAAGATATGCTGTACAAGCCGTCAGCTATAACTACGGCCTGACGTTGTGACAATGTCGTGCCATACAGGTAATGATTAAGAAAAATACACCTTTTGTCGTTTGCCTTTTAATTATAATACATTTTAGAGGTATATCATGCGTGTGTAGTCAACTTATTTACCAATATTTTAAAATGCGCAACAAGGCAATATAGCCTATAGACGAAAGCCATGTTGAGTGACATTTCCTGTAGATAGAAATTTTGAGTTTAAGCGTTTTAATTTAAGACGAAACCAGTTAATACGAAGGCGACTTACACTTACCGTAATGGGTGGGGTTACGTAGATTCATAGAGCTGCACGTACACCTCGAGTCGTCGGGCTTGGGGGTTGGGGTGGAGAATATCGTCGCCTATTGCGATGTGCTTCTTGCTAACAACCAGTGAACACATTTCCTTTTTAGGATATACAGGTAAAACACAATTGACGACGATTCACATTTAGTCATGGAAACGATACGTCCACAACAGCGCACAGGAATCAGGAATTTGATCCTCTAGCTGGGTCAGGTCGCCATTTAGAAACGACCGAAAGGCACGGATGTGCCATGTTCCTACGCGTTTGTCGATGTTGCGCACTGCACATTACTGTGCAATGCTACTGCATCAAGGTCGTTGTGTCCTCCTGTATTGGACATGCGTTGTCTTGAAAGGTTGTTTAAGCCTTTAGCTCTACGTGTAGACTATTTAACATTACAATCAATCAGAATCCATATCTAGTGAATATGATTTCACTTAAATATTAGTTCTGTGCGATGGCATATCCAATATTGCAGCACAGATGGCCTATTTGCGAAACGTCACAAACAGGAACCTGCTATATAGCAAGCAAGCATATTAAATTCAAACTGTCTTTTCAATTTAATAAATGATGAAATGGTAATACTTGACTATGAATACTGTAATGCACTACAAAATAATATACATGGTTTTGATTTTACTGTCTTTGCAGAAGTCCTTAAGTGCAAGTAGTGTCCCCCCCCCCCCCCATCCCTTGCACAATACACACTGCATGACATTTTCCACTAGCTCCCATGGATTTGACTTTTTATAAAGTGTAAATAATCTCAGTTATTCACTAGAGATTCCTGGTGGAGGCAAATCCCTTAAGAGACTATAGCCAGAGGCCCAGCTCCTCCATGTTGAATAATGTCTTGAAATGCTTGTCTGTTGGCATGTAGAGCTTGCTGCTCGATGTTTCATCCGAGACATACATTAATTAAATGTGTCAATATAGTTCACTAAAAGATTCAAGTTTAATTCACCCCAATTCTGAGCCTGACTCCACCCATTGAAAAATGCTTAAATGTAGTGAAGGAGTTGAACGAGGGGAGGGAAAGGGTTGAGACTGTTGGGGACCCCCCATTCACATCATTTGAATTTGATGACTCCCAAGTGCACAAAAAGTGTGCTTTGTGAATCACATTACATTTATTTGTGAATCATGAAATACATTTGTGAATTGCGTGACATTTATTTCTGAATAATTAAACTAATCTAACTATATGTGGTAGTGCCTTTTTCAACCCATAAAATGCATATTTGTATAAAAATGGAAATTTTGTCAATATGGCATTTATGTGTCTCATCACAGTTCAGTCCTATAATTTAGTTTAAAGCTCAAATGCAATTTTAGAGTGCAGCTACTCTTTAATTCAGGCTTTGTTTCAAAATTACATTCATCAAATAACTTTAATTCAAGGGGCTTTTTTTATTATTTATTATTATTATTATTATTATTATTATTATTATTATTATTATTTATTATTGCATGGCCATACATAATATACTGTAGACAGTATACACAACTGTAGACAGTTCAGTTGTTTTCCATACAGTGGAATGCCTTTGCTATCATCTGTATGGTGTTTTTATCTAGCTGTAATCTGGGGTTTAACAGAGAGAACACAGACTGTCAGGCTATGGACTATAGGCCTACCATAACAACACAGCCTCAGTTTAGCAGAGTCTGAGTTGGCCTTTGTGTGTATGTTGAATAGTACTGTATTAGGTGTACATTACAGTATATAACATCTCCATAAATCTGCAGATATAGGCCTAATGTGTGCTCGTCTCAATTAATTAAACCTATCCCAATAAGCCTATATCAGATGTATAAATATATCAGTCAATATTACCCCCTCCCCCATCTCTTCATTAAATCACATAATCTATTTCAACTGATTTCAATGAAAACATTTTTTGAAGCATCTTATCTATATGTGAACAGGCATGTGTTAAGTGTGACAAAAGGGTGAAAACTGTCTGATATCACTAAAATGCACAATAAGAATTAAACTAAATAAAATGTTAAAGGGCAGTGGTTCTCATCTCCTTTGTGTCAGTATTAATGAAGAATGGCAGCAGAGTTATCAGGTCTGTTATGTCACTGCCAGTCTGTCTGCCCTTGGTAATCGCCATGGCTACACATGGCAAAGGGTTATGTAACCTATTATTAAAGGAGTGAAGAAGAGATGAATGGAGATTGAAGATGGAATGCATGGCTTGTCTGTGGAAGTAGTAATTAAGTTACTGTCACCTAATTCTTAATGTCACTTAATGCCAGCGTAATACCTTTTATAATTTTTACACTAAATAAAAAAACTTTGATAAATGTAGTATAGAATTTTCAATATCATCTTGTCTGTCAAAATATATTTATATCCTTCTATATTTATGATTTTCATTTTTAATACAGCGTTTTAGAGCTGAATGTCAAATTCCAGTATGCAACACTAATAGCACAATGAAAAACACCATACACAGCCATGCGTAGTCACATTCAAATGTTTAAATGCATGCATACATTAGAAGGATGGTAAGAAAAAAGTGAGTATTGGGTCAGAAATAGGAAAAAAAAAGTTACGTACGGTAGGTGCATTGCTAAAGCATATCAGGAAAAGGAAAAGAAACTTGTCACGTACGTTGCTAAAGCATATCAGAAAAAGTGAAAGAAACTGTCACGTAGGCCTACATTGCTAAAGCGTATTCTGCTTGGTGGAGAGACTTGTGTGGTTGTTTGCTTTGTACAGTGCGGTATACGAACCGTCGTGGGGGAATTTGGCGGTTGCAACAGAGGTGCAAACACTACCACTTCTGAGCATCCATTCAGGTCTGCATGCCTGTAAAACAGAATCTAGCCTAATGTCACCTCCATTTTGGTCTCTCTTTTCAGCCATCATGACTCACCAGTTCCCAGCGTTTACTCCTGAGCAGAAGAAGGAGCTGCAGGACATTGCTGAGAGGATAGTTGCTCCAGGGAAAGGCATCCTCGCCGCTGATGAGTCCACTGGTGTGTTTGGAAATCCCTTCTTTCTCTCAAAAGCTCATTAGCCCAAAGCATATAAAATATTAATCTATGGGATGAACACTATATTCTTACATATAAATGATTTACACCTATGAACAGAGGATGGTAGTAAGAAGTTACACTTCCTGTTACATTTGCTGAAATAACTTTTTTTTAAAGAATTTGTAGTTTGAATGCAACATACCTTTTACTTGAGTATATTTGTGAATATTTTCTTTTACTTTTACTCTTCTATATTTGGCTGTATTCTAGCCATTACTCATTACATCAATCTGACCATTTACACTTTATGCAAAGAGCGAGTGCCAACGTAACCAAGGAAACTCACTACAACTCCAGGGTTCCACAGCACAAGAGGAGAGGGAGAGAGTATCAGGCGTGCGGGTGAATTACAAAATAATATATAGCCACTCACAGCGCTGTGCAGTATTGCCTCATATTCACACACATGCATACGCCAATGGCAGTGTCAGCCATGCAAGTTGCCATCTGACCTCCGGGAGTAGTTAGGGTTAGGTGTCTTGCTCAAGTACACCTAGACACTTGGTCAGGAGTTGGCAGGGTTCCAACCAGCAATTTGTTGATCGCTTTACCGCTTTACCCACTGCCCGTCACCGAGGGTCTGAAAAGTCTGAAAAGTCGCTAAATCAAGCCAGTTCCCAAGTTAGCAACAGTGTGTTCGTGCTAAACTTTTATTTGAGATATTATTTGTAGTCTTAGGCTACTCTACCCACCTCTGCCTATGACTGTATAAACAAAGTTAATACTAAAACTTAACTGTGCATGTATTTGCATCTCCAGGTAGCATGACAAAGCGTTTTAACCCCATCGGGGTTGAGAACACAGAGGAGAATAGGCGTCGGTACAGGCAGCTGCTCTTCACAGCGGATGAACGCATCGACAACTGTATCGGCGGAGTCATCTTCTTTCACGAAACGCTATACCAGAGCACGGACGACGGCACGCCCTTCGCCAAGCTTATCAAAGGTCGTGACATGGTTGTCGGCATCAAGGTAAACCCTGCTTGGATTCTAGGATTGGGACATTTTTTTATAATTCAATGTGACAGTTGGTAATGTAGCTCTATGGTAAATGGGTCTTGGACTCATTGTCACAGTGAAGTTCATTATGTAGTTGATTATTAAAACAGGGGAAGTTATTTAGAGTATTAGCGGTAATATATGTTGTTTGTTAATATTTCATTATTACTTCGTAATTTAAAAGCGAAATGCCCTGCACTAGCCTACTGATGCCAAATATCTGCAGGAGTTAGCTATAAGCATTTTAGGAGATCAGGGGAGACGTGTATTGTCTTATCTCACTAGTCAAACATCAACGGCGAAAGCTGAAGTCGGAGCACCATGACAGATGAAAATGTTATGAGGAAATTGTAATTAAAATGGATATAGTCTAGTTTAGGCAAATAAGTTTCATTTAATAATTTGATATCAAATGGAAACAGTCTCATAATACAAGTAATACGTATATCAATGTATCAGCAAAGTGTTTCTCCCTGCCTTTGTCTGTGCACACTTATATACATGGCACACAGAGCATGTTTAAACTACAATGTCAAAGTAATGTATAACAGTTGGATGTTTGGTCCAGCAGATATATAGCATAGACATTATCGTAAAACATCCTGTCTGGGAAGGTATATAACAGGCATATCTCAGACCATAAACAAAGACCTATAAGAAATATAGTAAAATAGTAGATCAAAAAACATTATTGGTGAAGGCACACCATTGTGACAAGTGTGTTGATCAATAGATGAATAATAGAATAGAACTTACTTCATAAGTGCACACTCCAAGCTTGCTTTACGCTTTGCTTGGCAAGTTCAGATTGAGCTCCGTTGAGTCCCATTGAGCTCCGTTAAATTTTATATACACGTAATTCTGGAAGAGGATCCCTTGCTGAAAAAAATAGATAATGTACAAATTTTCAGCTCCCTCTCTAATTATTAATTTCTTATGTCTGCTTGTATGTTTATTATCCATTACTGCATTTTCCCCTCTCTTGAAATTTAACAGGCTATTTGTAAAATTATTTTGCTATGCAGTACACGTTATATCATCACCATATCCCAGAATTCCACTGGCCAACTCCACACATTTTAACATGAAATCAACCATTAATCGTTATTAAATCTATATCTAAATGTATAATTAATGTGACTATGAGGTAAGATAACCTATGTGTGCTTTATGCATTGCAGATTTTCTGAACAAAATCAAGTGACAGTGAGTGAAAACTCATATTTAGCGCTTCAAAACATGTCTCTTAACTGGAGATTTAGGGAATCCTTAGAATAAAAAGAGCAGCAGCATAAACTCACTGCGGACGCCGGGCCCCAATGCGGTTACGTTTGCATTATGGGTAGCTACGCCCTTGTATATAAAATATATAAAATTAGATCAGAAAGAAAATTTAAGTTTAAATTTAAGTTTAACACATTTTATTGTAACATGATGTGTATTCACATTTGGATTGTTCGTAGATGTTTTTAATCTAACTTGGATCCTGTACAGGTGGATAAGGGTGTTGTTCCTCTTGCTGGAACAAATGGAGAGACCACCACTCAGGGTATGTTGCTTACGATCATACGCTCTAATGCTGCGTTCACATCCTGTCCTGTTGACAGTGTAATATATTGCTAATGTACATCTTTCTCATGTGTGGAAACACAGGTCTGGATGGGCTGTCTGAGCGTTGTGCTCAGTACAAGAAGGATGGCGCGGACTTCGCCAAGTGGCGTTGTGTGCTGAAGATTTCTGAAACCACACCCTCTGAGCTGGCCATTTTTGAAAATGCCAATGTGTTGGCACGGTATGCTAGTATCTGCCAACAGGTCAGTACCCCAAACCCAAAACTTGCATTCGTGTCTAACTCTGCCATAAATATAAACCAAGTTAAACAGGATCACTGGAACCCCTCAGTGTTAGCAAACTAACTGCAACTATCAGCAAGTTTTAACCTTTGACTTCCTAATGTCTCTGACTTAAAAACAAAACATAGATCAGTAGTAGTTCATACAACTTATCTTGTATGACTACAGCTTTACTATAAACATTTCTTAATTTTGTTCAGAATGGTATTGTTCCCATTGTGGAGCCTGAAATCCTCCCAGACGGCGACCATGACTTGAAGCGCTGCCAGTATGTCACTGAGAAGGTGGGTTCAAGAAGAGTACTGTGTGCGTGCGTGTGTGTGTTTGCTAGCTCAAACTCCTCTGGCATTGGACTCTACAACCCAGATATAAAACCTATTTTATGCATTTGTATATATGGTATAATTTAGCAATAACACACAACCTTGTGTGTGTTATTGCTTTTATAATTGTTTAACTATTTATTTTGCACCACCAACACAAATAGTCCCGCAACCACAGTTCTAAACTTCTATCAACACCTAGACTAGCTTGTTACACGTTTTACGTTATCACAGGTCAGCTATTTTGTGTCCGATACATCCATGTTTGTCTATATTTGCCTATGCTTCCATTTATCATGCAGCAAGTGAAGTAAAATCTGTTGTCTTTTTTTTATTTTTTATTGGAAACTGTTATTATAACACTGGTAAAGTGGAGTGATGCATGCATAGTTAAAGTCCCAGTGTGCTAAACTGAAATGTTGGCACTCATGGAAGGCCTCTTGTCCAATAAAATCACTTGGTTGGAACTAACTGTTTAATGCCCGTTTTACTGTCTATCAGTGTGTAATTGTATAGTCACAATGTCGTATTACAGTGTATTCTCCCAATGCTTACTATCCAGGTTCTAGCTGCCTGCTACAAGGCTCTGTCAGACCACCATGTTTACCTTGAGGGGACCCTGCTGAAACCTAACATGGTAACACCCGGACACGCCTGCCCCCACAAGTACACCAATGAGGAAATTGCCATGGCTACCGTCACGGCCCTTCGCCGCACAGTCCCTCCTGCTGTCACAGGTATTCCAGCTAGAAAAATGCACAGAAGAGAATAAATGGAAGATTAAAGATTTAAAGTTACTGTGATAGAGCCACTTTAAGGACTTTCACACTAGGCACACCGGCATCTCAAAGAAAAGCAAATGCTTTTTGAGCCACACACATGCACTAATGTGGACGTGTGGCTGGCCTGGCTATGAAAAGAAATAACAGATGAGCTGGGATTACAACACATAAAGAATTTATGGTCTTTCTCTGCTCTGGATGCAATTACTCCATTATATCTTGCTGCTATAATCATGTTTAACATATGATTTTCTTTCTGTTCAATGTGTGTGCGTGCGTGTGTTCCCCAGGGGTGACATTCTTGTCAGGGGGCCAGTCAGAGGAGGAGGCTAGCATCAATCTCAGTGCTATTAACACCTGTCCCCTGGCCAAGCCCTGGGCCCTGACATTCTCCTACGGCCGTGCGCTGCAGGCATCTGCCCTGACTGCCTGGAAAGGAGACGTTAACAGAGAGAAGGCCGCCGCTGAGGAATTTATCAAGCGCGCTCAGGTAAAACGTCTTGTTTTCCCAGCATTCTCCACGCAATGGTTGATTTGGCTTGTTAGCGGCGGACACCTGCCAGGTCGGGCGTAGCTAAGCCGCAATTACCCTTTCAGAAAAAGCAATCGTAAACAAGGTGTCACTTGTCACGCCTTAAAGGCAGGGTTGGTCATTCTCAAGAACGCTTGCTAACTTTGAGTTTAAATCAAACCAATATCCATTGGTTTTTGTTGATGTAAGCAGTGTTCGCCACTTTATATTACAGCCAAGGCTGTGTAGAAGTTTCAGATTATTTGTTTTTCAACACGCACAGAACGATAAACTAGCGAAATGCGAGGAGATATTTGGTGTTTTATTAGTTTACAATTAGCTTGCAATAGCTGACTATACCTTTTAACAAGTTACAATTAGAATTGTCATTTAGCACAGATAAATTGAAGGCCCGATATGCCCCTGCTCCAACACACCTGACTCAAAATGAATGGGTCAATATATTATAATATTATCAATATCTGCAGGAGCATGGGCTGATCATTAACCCTTTATTAGAATCAGGTGCGTTGGAGCAGGGAGACAACTAAAACATGCAGGACAGTGGGTCCCCAGGACCAAGGAGGCACTGATTTTACTGTAGCAGATGTTTTAGCCAAACAGACATAAGTATTACATGGAGCAGATATGGGTTGGGCATCTTGCTCTAGAACTTGAACCCAC
Organism: Forbesichthys agassizii; assembly: GCA_026546735.1. NCBI lineage: Eukaryota > Metazoa > Chordata > Actinopteri > Percopsiformes > Amblyopsidae > Forbesichthys > Forbesichthys agassizii. The sequence goes on along the minus strand of JAODLL010000675.1, from coordinate 1,552 downwards.
AACCAGGTGCAACAACACAGACATAAGGGAGTCAGGGAGAAGTCAATGAAGAAGGGTCGGTACACGACCCATCAGTGCTGAAACAAAGAGGGTTTTTCTGGGACTTTACCTAACGTGTGTGCGTGTGTGTGTCCTCCAGGCGAACAGCCTGGCAGCTCTGGGAAAGTACGTGTCTTCTGGAAGTGGTGCCGCTGCAGGACAGTCCCTCTATGTGGCTAATCACGCCTACTAAACATCCATGTTACTCCTCATATACTACTACAGCCAACTGATAGTCTTATCTGCTCTGCTACTCCCCTTTTTATTTTCCCATCAGTCACAGGCCTGCGCTGTCTATTGTACTTTAGGGTCGTTATTGAGTTGTGAAATTAGACTAAAGTAATGCTAAAGGGAAACGGTTAACATTTCTGGATTAATTGAAGAGACACTTAAAATCTGTTTTGTTGCACAGACAATTTACAAATGATGCAGTAAATAATAATGTTATTGAGCATACAGTTACATTGATAGGATTATATAAAACAATATTTGATTGTGTTGTGTTTGAGATAAATCTGTATTCATTATATGTACTGTATTTAACTGTATCTCTCCTAATTTAATCTCTACCCTAGAGATCATCCCCCTCCCCCCAACACCCTCTCCACCAAACACCCTCCCCTCAGCGGGAAGCAGAATAGCATGTATATCAAGTGTTTCGCTTCAGTCAAAATGCAGTGTAAACTTGTCTGAAAAATGCTAAACCAACATCTTCCTTGGCAGTGGGACCAAGCAGTAGTCTGTACCACGATTACATCTGTTACAGGACAAATCTTTAACACCACCACGCAGAAGTTATAAATGTTTTGACGTTGCAATAGGAGTTGAATTTGGAGTGAATGTTAGTTGATCCTTGAATGAGCGTAGACTGGTGTGGTGTGGACACAGTATTTTTTAAATCAACCTGCATAACTGAAGACAGCTTTAGCTTCAATAGAAGTTGGTATATATTTACTATAGGCTACACCTAGTTTTATCCAAATTACTAATTATAATGTGTCTCTTCTCACTATTGCTATCAACAATAATCACAAACCAGTGTGTTTTTCCATAAGCTTTGAATTACACAATGATTGTGTTTGTGTGATACTATATTATGTCATGTCTGTGTATCATTCCACTCCTACAAACACCCCAAGAGAAGATGGTTTCTGATAGATTACCCATCAAGTGGACCAATTAGTAGGGCGGCTGGGGAAACATTCACTGCTGTGTTGGATTTCTGTGATGTGTGTGTGATCTTAAAAGTGTTATTGTGTCTCAAATAGTAGATTAAAATTAAAATTATAATGCATAATATTTGTCAATTTATTGTAGTTGTGCTTACCTTGAGTCACATCTCAATTCCCACTGTAGGATAAATAACAGGACAGCTCAGGTCAAGCTCATATGAAGGACCAATACATATGTTTGCACAGTATTGATCATGAAAATAGTGTTGCGCTTCGTCTTTCTTGGGATGGCTTGCGTGGGAAATACTTCACACAACAATGTATTTGCTAATATCCGCCTT
>JAODLL010000674.1:0-13820 GCA_026546735.1 Forbesichthys agassizii | reverse complement strand
TATAATTTTTATTTTTTTTTTTTTTTTTTTTTTTTTTTCAACACCACACTAGCTCCATGACACAACACCACACTAGCTCCATGACACAACACAACACTAGCTCCATGACACAACACAACACTAGCTCCGCAACACAACACAACACACATTGTTTTAATAAACTTAAGTTGTGTGTTGCATAACTGCTGTGTTGCTGTTCAGAGCTCAATGAAGCATACTGATTCATATTTAATTATCGCTGTACTGTTCAGAAAGCACAAAGCAGGAATGTTAAACAGGAACCATATACATATTCCTTCTACGCATCTTCTTAATATGTACATGTACCTATATATATATATTTATATATAATACAGTACATTACTGTAATGCCATCTCTCATTCTCTGATGTACGTCTAAGTATATTGTTGTTATATTTTTATGGCTTCTACCATCTGTTTTATTGTTGCTATTTTACAGGCGGTATATTACCAAAACAGCAGCATTCATCCTCTTTCTCCTCTTCTGTATTTTATGTCTGCTGTGACTCTGTTAAAGCTCTTCAGGTGTTCTCATCACCTTCTCCTTGAGCAAAGCGGATGGTTGGACATGATGGATTAAAAGACTTGGTTTGTATGAACCTCTCCCTCTCTCTTCCCCCACCCCCCACACACACACATTTATCTAGCTTGTGTGTGTGCGCGTGTTTGCGCGCATCTGTGTGTGTGCATGCGCGAGTGTGTGTGTGCATGCATGCTGCGCGTGCATCCGTGCGTGCATGTGTGCTGTACACACAACACACTACACACTGGTGCTGACTGTAGAACAATGTATTAATCTCCCTGCTAGCCAAACTAGTGGCTGTTAGCATGTTAGCACCTTCTCACACAGCACCCCCTCACAGACTGTGGTTGGGTGTGATATCAGTGTAAGGTCAGTGGGAGGGGAGGGCTGTACATTAGGAACCTCTGACTGTCTTCCCTGGGGCCCTCCCACTGCTGTATCTCACCTAGACACCCACGTGTCTCACCTAGACACCAGACTGTCTCACATAGACACAGCTAAGAGCTGAAGCACTGTGGAATGTTACAGTGTGTCTAGGAGTAATGTCTTCTCTAATGTCCTTTGTCTCCTTTAATGTCTCCCAGTGTCTCCTCTAATGTCTTTTAATGTCTCCACTAATGTCTCCTATGTGTCGTCTAATCTCCTAATGTCCGCTAATGTCTCCTCTGTGTCCTCTAAGGTTTCCTAGTGTCTCCACTAATGTCTCAGCTAATGTCTCATACTGTCTCCGTTAATGTTTCCTCTGTCCTCTAATGTCTCATCTAATGTCTCCTATGTGTCCTCTAATGTCTCCTACTGTCTCCGTTAATGTCTCCTCTGTGTCCTATAATGTCTTCTTTGTCTCCGCTAACGTCTCCTCTAATATCTCCTGTCACCTCTAATGTCTCCGCTAATGTCTCCTCTGTGCCCTCTAATGTCTCATCTAATGTCTCCTCTGTGTCCTCTAATGTCTTCTACTGTCTCCGTTAATGTCTCCTATGTGTCCTATAATGTCTCCTTTGTCTCCGCTAACGTCTCCTCTAATATCTCCTGTCACCTCTAATGTCTTCCAATGTCTCCGCTAATGTCTCAAGCTAATGTCTCCTCTGTGTCCTCTAATGTCTTATACTGTCTCCATTAATGTCTCCTCTGTGTCCTCTAATGTCTCATCTAATGTCTCCTCTGTGTCCTCTAATGTCTCCCACTGTCTCCATTAATGTCTCCTCTGTGTCCTCTAATGTCTCATCTAATGTCTCATCTGTGTCCTCTAATGTCTCCTACTGTCTCCGTTAATGTCTCCTCTGTGTCCTATAATGTCTCATTTGTCTCCGCTAACGTCTCCTCTAATATCTCCTGTCACCTCTAATGTCTCCCAATGTCTCCACTACTGTCTCCTACTGTCTCTGTTAATGTGTCCTGTGTCCTCTAATCTCTCCTCTGTGCCCTCTAATGTCTCCTATTGTCTCCTCTAATGTCTCCTAGTGTCGTCATGATTGTGGAACTGTATCAACACCCGAGGTCTCACCAGAAGTGTTCTCACTTGTTTACACCCGTACTCCACTATCAGTGTGAGCTATTCAAACCCCATTGTTTTGCCACTTGTCCCAAGCCTCTACTCCATGTTAGTTTCCAGCTCTAGTCTCCTGCTCTGTGTTCTGTCTCTACCATATTTGATTGCCCCTCTGGATTTGTAAGCTTGATCTTCTTTTGACTGTTTGAATCATCATTGGATTGTATTCTCTTTGTTTTGAATCCCTGCATCTGAGTCTGTCTGTCTGTAGCCCAGTGGTAGGTTGTCCACCCCAACAGCCCAGGTTCAAAACCTCGTTCTTGACAAGTGTCTCCTCCGCTGTCTCCTCTGTGGATGACATGGCCTCCTAGCCAGACATGCTGGTGCACCAATACCTTCTGTGTGCAGCAGGCAGGCTGCATGTCTGCTGCTGCATGTCTGCAGACCAGACAGGGAGACCCAGAAATGAAGCGATCATTGCATAAGAAGAGCAGACAGATGCTTCGCTTGGAGAAAGCTGCACTCTGAATCATGGGAAAATAATTGAAAATGAGGAAACAGCTGCATTCAGTGACGGAATAAGAATATGTGCAGCGAACCAATAAATGCACATACACACACACACACACACACACACACACACACACACACACACACACACACACACACAGAGGCAAAAGCAGCCAGGGAAACGCCCGTTATAAATCAACTTAAAGCAGCACGCAATGCTTCAAAGTCATCTGTGAATTGCTTATCCAAGAGAACACTGTGGGAATAGCAATGCTTGGCTTTCTGTCCCTGTCTGTCGGGTGGGGGAGGGGGGGACAGAATGACTGACAGCTCGCTAGAGATACTGCAGGGCAATATGTCCATTTTCACAGTATGGACACACACACACACATACACGCATGCACAGACACATGCGCACACACACACACACACTCACACACGGAGAGATACGTTTCTGATATTTCTCATTGGTGTGCAAGACTGGCTGTGTATGTGTGTGTGTGTGTGTGTATGTGTGTGTGTGTGCATGCATGTTGCAGGCCACTAAGACAGAAGCTCTTTTGTGAAAGGAAGGAAAATCTGTTTTAGGGGGAAAAAATCCTCCTCTCTCTCTCTTTCTCTCTACCTCCCTCCCCCCATCTCTCTCTCTCTCCCTCCCTCTCCCGCTCTCTCTCTCCCCCTCTCTCTATTTCTATCTTTCTATCGAGCTCCCTCCTTCTAACGCACTGTCCATTCACGCAGCAGCTGACATGGCAGGTCGAGGCCACATTAGTCGTCTCCCAGCAGGAAGCAACATTCCTGACACAGCGCGAGATGAGAGCACATTTCCGGTAGAGGCGGCAGAATGTGTTTGTTTCCTGCAGCGTGTGTGCACATGTGATGGGATGTATAGCAATGATCTGCTCCTCCGTGGCTTTGCGAATGAATATGACAACCTGTAAACATGCCATCGCTATGACAACGTTACAACGCGCCCAGTCTTCAGAGCCCAGCGGCATTCATACATTCAGAGAACGGGTTGTGACTATTCAGCTGCACCGGTGCCATATCTTAATAACAAAACCAAACAAAACAAATAATTTATACACAAGGAGAAAAGTAGACATTTGACAGTAAATGCTCAATTGCTCTTCAGCAATGTTTGCACGTTTGAACTGGCATCCCTTTACTTCTGTAATGTAGCTTAAAGCCCACCCGCAAGACCGTGTGAAAAAGCATCCATTCCAACAAGCGGAACACATTCCAGTGTTTCCTGAGACACCTTCATGGACACACAGGCACGTCTTCACGACCCGTGGTTAGCGAATAAACCTCACGACGTGCAGAGATCGGACTGGACCGCTCGCCGCCGTTTCAGCACCTCGGACAGCGATGCAACGGCAGCGATACGGCATGTGAAAGAAAGCATAGAAAGGTCGATGCTGTTGGGTGGTGGGGGTGGAGGAAGGGGGAGGGGGGACTGGGCGGCCATTCACGGCGGATACAAAGAGCCAATGTCAGCCAGAGACGGACGGAAAACAGAATTAGCATAGTAGCAGGGAAACTCCGCTCAGCTGGAGCGCAGGCCTGACGCACACAGAAGAGAAAAGTGGCCAATAAAAGCCACTGAGAGAACACTCGATAGGCGAGCACACCGACACACACACACACACACTTGAGGCATACCATTAAACTGCACTTAATTAATTTCCAGGAGGGGATAGTTGCCGTTATAATCCTGCTAAACGTGTTATTAAAGATAACGCAGCAGGAATCGCGACAATTTTAACATGTTGGTCTCTTTTAGCCTATTTCTCAGTGGTGAAATGCTCTTTATTTGTATCGTTAAAATTAATGCTGGCTCACATTTCATTTGACAGAACCAAGTTGCTGATCCCATTGCAATATAAACACAATACAAAACAAAATGTACAAAAATTCACTGGACTTTTCTATGTCCATTTATCACTTGAGGTCAAAATGCTAGACAGGAAAGCATGCCAGTATTTTTACTTCAGATTTACAGCCCGCATTGTTTCACGCATTTAATGGACATTAATGTACTCACAAGTTCTGTTAGAAATATATATATATATATATATATATATATATAGAGAGAGAGAGAGAGAGAGAGAGAGATGCTGTGTGTGTGTGTGTGTGTTTATGGCACATTACGCACAACTCGGAAAGCTAAATAACATTTATCTCAAACTCAGTCTTGAAAGTGCTTCAGTGAAAATTTAATTGCAGCGTCGTACTGCTCCCCTGCAACGCATACAAGTTGTACACCTTCAAAGTACACGCACAATAAAAGCAAAATAACATAATTTCTTGGCCATAACTCATAAATATACCATTTACACCCCCCTCCGCCCACATACACACACACACACACACACACACACACACACACACAAGTTCTTCAACTGAGAATATATTCTATTTTACACAAATATTTGATTCTTTAAAATACAGCACTTCGAAAAAAAGAACCATTGTTCATTTTGCAGAGTATTTTGATAAAATAGTCGAGTGCAAAGGCACTTCCTGGAGGATACAGAATTATATTTCACTGCATGTGTGTACTTATTGTTTTCCTTATTTACAGGAATAGCAGTTAGGCATGTGTCCTCTTCTACAAGATAATAGTTTAATAATATTCCTCTGTTCTTGACAGGAAAAAAATGGATTGATGAAAAGCAAAAAAGCCATGTTAAGTAGTATACACAGTCTTGTCATGGTGTCGTTTTCTCAAAAACAACCAATAATTTAACCCTCTGTGGAGAGAAATAGACCTGCATATCACTAATAACAACAACAACAATAATAATAATAATAATAATAATAATAATAATATATACGATTGATCTTGAAAAGAAAGAATTGGGCATACAGGAATAGAGGGAACAGTGCCCTCCCAGTGTTTATATCGAGATAGTTGCTGCATTGGATAGAATAACACAGTAATGCGTGAACAGCGTTATCTCACAGCTGGCTCATTGCAGTCTGCTTCTCCAGGACCTCCAGGTAATCCGGCTCCGTCCGCAGCTTGCCCGGAAGGAGGAGCGGGTGCTCCACGCTGCTGCCCTGCGGCTCAGCACCATGGTACCTCCCGGGAGCAGGCCCATAGAGCGCTGCCGTGCGTGGCGCTCGCCGGACAGAGCCGTGAGCGTCGTAGGGCGGTGCTGCGCATGGCCTCCTGGGCAGCGTGCACAAGCCGTAGGGGGGCAACAGCTTGCCGGGCCGCTCTGCCACGTTCTGATACAGCAGTTCACCTTGTGCACGCACGGCCGTGTCCGTGGAGTCTAGTGTGCTGACGGTGTAGGTGCCTGGGCTGCGCGTGAGAATGTCTCCCTCCCGGGACTCCAGCGCGCCGAGGGTGAGCTCCTTCAGCTCCCGGTAGTACACCGCGGGTTCGCACTCCTTCTGTGTGTAGATGGGGTTTTGGCACATGGCGCCCACCGGCGGCGGGACATAGTTGTACATGTGGCTCTCTGCGCTCTTGTCGGGCACACGCTCCGCGGCGTAGGCGCCATATTGGATCTGGAAGGCGCCCAGGTCCAGGCTTCCGGCGCCCGCAGCCGCATGCTCCGCCCCTTTGCGGCGCCGCAGCACGAAGACGAACAGCCCCGCGCCGAGACACACGGAGAGGATAAAGACCACCAGCAGGCCCAGGATCAGCACGGACAGCGGCACCTCCGGGTGCAGGCCGGGGGGGCGGGGCTGGGCAACACCCGCCGAACTGGCGGGGGTCGGGATGGGCGTGGACGGCTCGGTGGCGGGGCTTGCGACGGTCGGGATGCTGGTGGAGGAGGCAAAGGAGGGAGACGGGGCGGGGGACGGGGATGGGGAGGGCGGCGTGGGGCAGATGGCGTCGTTGCGCAGCGAGCGCAGCAGCCGCCCGGCGTGCTTGGAGGGCGAGTCGCACGTGATCTCGTTGACCACCACGCTGGTGCTGGACAGCTCCATCCAGTCCTTGAGTGCCACCAGGCCGCACGTACACGCCCATGGGTTTTCCTGCAGGTCGATCTGGATGAAGGCAGACAGCTGGTCAAGCACGCCGCGCACGGGCAGGTGGGAGAAGTGGTTGCTGCGCAGGTTGAGGCGCGTCAGCATGGTGCCGGCGAACACGCCGTCCGGCAGCGAGCGCAGCAGGTTGTTGTTGAGGAAGAGCAGCTGCAGGTTGTGCAGCTGGCCGAAGGAGCGCGGCAGGATGCGCTTGATGACGTTGTACTCCAGGTACAGGTACTGCAGCGACTGCAGGCCGCTGAAGAGCGCCGGTGACAGCGCCTCGATGTAGTTGCCGTTCAGGTACAGCCTGCGCAGGCTGGCCAGGCCCTGGAACGCCCCCTCCTGGATGGTGGCGATTCTGTTGTTGCCCAGGTGCAGCAGCTCCAGAGAGCCGTACTCGGCCAGGTCGGCGTGGTACACAGCCTGCAGGTAGTTGCCGGTCAGGTGCAGCTTCTTGGGGTGCGAAGGGCGGGGCACTAGCTCCGACATGTTGTGCAGCTTCCGCTCCTGGCAGTTGACGTTCAGGCCGCTGTCAGGGCTCTGCGCCGTGCACACGCACACGCCGGGGCACAGCGTGGGCGCTGGCGAGCGCGTCTGGTACACCATGATGGGCCCGAACACGTGCTTGTCCCGCGAGGTGAGGCGTGGTGTGGGCCGCTGGCGCGTCTTGGGCGGGCGCGAGGCCTTGGGGGCGCGCGTGGCTGTGACCACCCCCGGGGAATGCGTCGTGGGGCGCACTCCCTGGAAGTCTGAGGGGGGGCCGTTCCTGCGCGGGCACAGGTCCTGCCTGATGAGCTGCGTCACGTCCTTGCCGTGCAGACGGAACGGCGTCTCGCACACGATGTCGCCCACGAACACGGAGACCGTGTCCAGCCAGGCCTTGAGCGCCACCAGGTCGCACGTGCAGTTCCACGGGTTCTCCTCCAGCTGGATCTCTACGATGCCGCCAATGTGCTCCAGCACGCCGGCGAAGGGCAGCGTCTTCAGACGGTTGCCGCGCAGGTCCAGGTGTGTGAGCAGGAGGAAGCGGAAGACGTTGGCGGGCAGTGCGGGTAGCAGGTTGTCATTGAGGATCAACACCTTCAGCCTGGGAAGCCCGCTGAAGGCGCCCGGCTCCACGGCGCTGATGTAGTTGTAGTCCGCCTGTAGGTACTCCAGGCTTTCCAGCCCCGCCAGCGTGTCCTCGCGGATCGCCTCCAGGTTGTTGTTGTTCAGGTGCAGCCGTTTGAGCGCACGCAGGCCATTGAAGGCGCCGGCGCGGATCTCCTGCAGGCCGTTGTTGCCCAGGTGCAGCGACGTCACGTTGCCGTAGTTGGCGAACTCGTTGGCGGCGAGCCGCGAGAGGAAGTTGCCGTTGAGGAAGAGCTGGGCGACTCTGTTAGGCGGCGCATGCAGGTGGCTGACGCTCGTGAAGCCTTTACTCTCGCAGTTGACGTTGAGGAGGCCCTCGCGCTCCTCGCACGCACAGCGGCTCCTGCAGATGTCTCGGGAGGCGGCCGAAGTTTTGTCGCGCCGCTCGGCGGCGGCCAACACGCAGAGCAACAGCACGCCCGTTAGCATGGCGACGACTTGCGGCTAAATCCAGCATTTACCTTCTCGGTCAACGGAAAAACACTAAATCCCCAGGATTGAGATTTCGGTAAGCGAGGTGTGTGCGCGTACACACACATTCGCACGGAGAGAGAGAGCGAGCGAGTGAGAGAAAGAGAGAAAGAGAGAGAGTCGCGCAAAAACTGGTGGCGGGGCGCTAAAACGGGTCCGTGACGCACTGAGGACGCGCAAATCTCTCCACTGACATTCTCTTACAACGCGCGAAAACAGAAAAAACAAGAAAGACGATACTTCTAATTACTAAGCATTACAAAACAATATTGAAACGTCCCTTAGATGTCCGATTCCTGAGCGGCAGGCTGGTTTTGGATCTACTGGATCTTAAGATTCAGAGAGAGAGAGAGAGAGAGAGAGAGAGAGAGAGAGAGAGAGAGAGAGGCAGTTCACCGCAGCCTCGCACCGTACTTTCGGGCTCGGTTCGTCGACCGGCGGAGTCACGGGAGAAGCATCGGTGTCCTCGGCGTCGTCTCCTGGTGCCCCTCTGAACTCACTTCGGCCGCGTCCCGGAATAGTGCACGCAGAGGAGCGCGAGAACGACGACATCCAGCCGTCCTTTTTCCCGAGAGAGAGAGTGAGAGAGAGAGAGAGAGAGAGAGAGAGAGTATAGACGGAGAGACGTGAAGACGCGGAGAGACGAGCGGAGCGAGGACTGTACTCCCGGTCCTGAGGCAGATACTGAATCTCGCTCTGTCGTCGCTGTTTCCCCACAGCACCCCCTCCCTTTTCCTTAATGCACGTGCCTGTGTGTGTGTGTGTGTGTGTGTGTTTGAGAGAGAGAGAGAGAGAGAGAGAGAGAGATAGGGGGGGGGATGGTGTGCGTGCGTGTGTGTGTGTGTGTGACATCACCACCGAGCAACAAACAGGCGGGAGCGTGCACTCATTATTAAAAGTTTTATTATCATCTTTATTATCTTATGCAGTCCGTACTTTTCTGACGGTTCGTGCTTATATGTAACACCTAAGCATAGCAACACTTCTATTCGTGACTGAAGCCATGAACAGCAGCATATGGGCTATTACAACAGAATATGACGTTATTCCTACGAAGTTAGTCACCTATGAATTCTGTGAAAACCTTCTAAACCATCGGGCCCACTAGGGGGCAGTAAAACGTGCTTCTCAAAGGTTTCTCTCGCTGTATTCCGCAAGATGCTACTCATCTCTCTCGTGGCAATCATAATGCTTGTGTTCAAAGAGACAGTAAACATATTGTGTAGTCTAGTCCAGTACAGTCTATTGTTTAACGACTTAAAGTATATTGTTTAACAGTAAAAAGAAAAAAATAATTCTAAATTCCATCCGGTTTAAACTCAACTGGACATCATATCCGGGTATGTGATAGACAGCTCGGTCACCCACGGTAACAGACCGGACTCGGCACTGTGCCGGACGCGGAAGATAGATGGTTTTATATCGCTGGTGTTCTAAGGCAGCGCACATTTGTCACGTCCAATTACAGGCCGGTGAGAAAGTCTGGTCTAGATTACAGTGTGTGTGTGTGTGTATGTGTATGTGTGGGTGTGTGTGTGTGTGTGTGTGTGTGTGTGTGTGTGTGTGTGTGTGTGTGTGTTTGTGTGTGTGTGTGTGTGTGTGTGTGTGTGGGGTATCGGAGATGGAAGGGGACACTTGATTGGATGAGAGTGGGGACAGAGGGACTGTACCAAGTGACAGAGACAAATGGGGACATGAAGGAAAGAGGATTTGAGCGCAGCAGATTCTGATGTGTCATCTGTTGTTTCCTTCAAGGACATAGCTGATGCCACTTTGAAGCTTTCGTGTAGTGAACAGCAGAATTCCCAAGGACGAAATACATCCCACAAGATATATAATAATCTATAATAATATAAATATCAGAGAGAGAATAAAAAAACTGCATTCCGGAACATTTCGTTGTATCATTAGGTCTTAGAACATCAAATTGAATTATTGCTTGATGCTGTTATAATTACAACAGACGTAAAGCTAGCCCTATTTCAACGAGCTAAACACACGGTCTGATGCGCAAGGCGCTTCCAATCTAAAGGTGTCCAATCCAAATTCACACTTGTTATATTATCGGTCAGTTCGCCAGCAGACGGGTTGGACTTACTCTCTTCCTTATTCATGGGTGTGTTCTGGGAGTCACATAAGATAAACCAATTTGAGTGTCTTCTCCCACTCTCATTTTAAAAATCATATGTGGATTGCTATTATACAAACCATGGAGTAGACCATCTAAGCCATAGCTAGACCCCAGTTGATGTAGGCTACAGACTAGTTCACATTGTATTCTTTCAATGTTTAACTCTACGCACATTTAAACACTCCTGCAGGTCCCTGCTTTGTGGCAATACTATTTAGACAATGCGTTGGGTGTTTGCCTGTTTACACATATGTTGGGAGGAAGGCAATTGCTTGGCAATAGAGAAAATACAAAATTCAATCTTTTTGTAAATACTTTTGATACCGGAACAAATGGTTTTTCAAGAATAATACTGGTGAAACTAAGAGATCTGCTGAAAATAATATATTTTTACTATGCTTGTATGCTTGTAATGCTAGAAAACGAAATGCATTGTGTTAGCTGGGCTTCATGTAGCCTAACTGCCACTGGACAGTCCGCAGAGCAACAAGGAAGTTTATCGGGAAGAAAAAATAAGCTGTGTGCTCTAGAGTTCTGTTGAGAACATGGATGTATAAACATGGCCTATTATGTCCTCATGTCCTCCTTTTCCTCGCTGCTAATCTTCATTAAATAAAGCTTAAACAGTGCTGACTGCATATCGCCCAAAGCAACGTTTATCGACTTCCACCCACCCACTTTTGCGCGTAACTCAGCGGAATTTTGTGCCGTGGAGGTACGTGCAGAAGTGGATGGGTTCCTACGCTTGCCACCACAGCGGGCGCAGCTAATGCCACCAGTAGTGTGAACGCCACTTAAGGCTAACTTCACACCAATCACGTCTGTTTGTAATGGGGTAATATGTAAATCATATGAAAATGAGTGACCAAATAAATGGCTTTTTGTTGCTTTTATTTCAGATTTCACAGCAATACAAAAGAGAAAAATGAAGATTAAAAGATCAAACAGGATAAAACCCTTCCGAGTAGAGTTCATAACATTTCAGTTTATGGCTGGTGGAAGTACTGCATAATGCCTTATAATACCCTTTTATTAACCTTTTTTATAATAACCTTTTAATGTAATAAGTTATGGCTGGTAGAAGCATTACAGTATGCTTTATAACAACCTTTAATAATAGTTTATGCCTGTAGAAGCATTACATTGTGCTTTATAACAACCTTTAATAATAGTTTATTGATGGTCGAAGCATTACATTTGGCTTTATAACAACCTTTAATGTAATAGTTTATGGCTGTAGAAGCATTACATTATGCTTTATAACAACCTTTAATAATAGTTTATGCCTGGTAGAAGCATTACATTATGCTTTATAACAACTTTTAATAACAGTTTATGCCTGGTAGAAGCATTACATTATGCTTTATAACAACATTTAATAATAGTTTATTTTTGGTAGAAGCATTACATTATGCTTTATAACAACCTTTAATAATAGTTTATGGCTGGTAAAAGCATTACATTATGCTTTATAACAACCTTTAATAATAGTTTATGGCTGGTAGAATTATATGCTTTATAACAACCTTTTATTAACTGTTTTTTATAATGCCCTTTCATGTAATAGTTTATTCATGGTAGAAGCATTGCATTATGCTTTATATTAATCTTTAATGTAATAGTTTATGGCTGGTAGAAGCATTGCATTATGCTTTATAAGAACCTTTATTGTCATGATTAATAACAGTTTTGTGTCGACGGCGACCCCATCCTGATCTGCCCAGGTAAAGCCTGAGACCCCAGCCCAACGTGAATTATGGCCTTGCAGGCATTATATTCACATTTCTATTGGCCTCCATTGCCCCCTATTTTCACAGGGCAGCCGGTTCTGTGATTGATGTTTTCTCCCAGAGTGCCTGGTCAGGTGGTAATAGAGCCCTGTAGATGTGTTGTACTGTGTCCTGACAGAGAAGGTTGTTCTGCTTCTGCATTGCCCAGCCTCGTGGAGAACACAACACACTAGCATGTACTGTCACTGTGTGGTACAGGAGAGGCAGGCCGTTGGCAGATTGATCACTGTGTGATCGCTGCCCTGATATTTATCATTCATTAGCCATTTGCAGCCTTCTACAATTGATTCTGATGCACTTATTTTGTTATCAATTGTGCTAATTTCCCTGTGTTTCACAGACGTGACCTAAAAGCCTCCCAGCCTCCCAGTGAGAACAGCGGGCTGCCTAATGTTTGTCATCCATCAAATATTGAGTGCATGTGTCACATTTAAGGCTGAGTGGTGAATGTTAAGGAGGCTGCTGCATTGATCAATCCATCTTTTCTCGTGACGCTTGTTAACTCACTTCCTGTGTCTCAGCTGAGAGCGAAGACATGCAAACATGATAGGAGATTACCTGGCCTCGTCCCATATCGCAGCTTATGAGTCACGGCTGTTGTGCAACCGCAGTGAAGTGGAAGCGGGGTTGGCTCTCCGACTTCTAAGTTCTCAAAAACTGAAGTAAAGTTTGGTGACTCAACCATTTTGCAGTTCCAGTGCTGTTGACAACTGCTCACGAACACACAACCACAGGGGTTCTAATGCTGCACTGAAGTAAGACATGATAGATAAATACATACATACATACATCAAACCAGATGCCTAACCCTGCCTACTCCTTAATACTGCCTCTGTGAGATACACATGTCTGATATACAGATATTCAGGGATGCTGGAGGAACATATAAAAAATGGTTATTTATATTCTTTAATATTTGATAAACTGGTTTAAAACCAAAACACTTCAAAGCCATAGAAGCTCTGCCCCCCACATTAATTACATTGCCAAGGCTAGAATAGTGTTTTGTGGTGCTGTCTGCACCACTTTGTTTGTGCTCCATTTTACAGAGCCCAGGCTGTGTAGAAGCACTGGGTCAGTACGGACCGCCCAGAGGAGATATTCACTGAGCTTGACAAAAGGTTTAATACAATCGCTGACTAGACCTTTAAGTGTGCACACTTTATTAAGACATCCCGAGAGTGGTTTCAATAAGAGGCTAATGTTGCCACGGCAGCTATTGATCAGCAACATGCTGAGCTGCCTGGTGGCCACGGTAACACAGATGTCCACGTCGTTTTGCAGGCTGGAGGAAAGGTCTGACATTATTGACGTAAACGTTAATAACCTGATCAGTCCCGTTATGGCTATGCGCTCAGATGCTCCAGCACGCAGGGTTGAGGAGCAGGCTCCATAGCAATCATAGAGCATCTTTGACCGTCACGTTTCACACCAATGTTTGTTTGCTCTCTGTCTCAATGCATCCACGTCATGTCATGGAGGTCTGGGTCACGCATGTCCTGTTATGCTGTACAATGTGTTCTCATGCACACACATACACACACACATATAAAACAAATGTGTGCATGTGTGTGTGTGTGTGTCTGTGTGTGTGTCTGTGCGTGTGTGTGTGTCCGTCCGTGTGTGTGTGTGGCTGTGCGTGTGTGTCTGTGTGTGTGTCTGTGCGTGTGTGTGTGCGTGTGAATCTCTGTGTGTGTGTGTGTGTGTGTGTGTGTGTGTGTGTGTGTGTGTGTGTGGGTGTGTGTGTGTGTGTGAGAGAGTGGG
>JAODLL010000673.1:0-13229 GCA_026546735.1 Forbesichthys agassizii | reverse complement strand
TTGAGAGAGAGAGAGAGAGAGAGAGAGAGAGAGAGAGAGAGAGAGAGAGAGAGAGAGAGAGCAGTGAAGTATGGCCCTTTTGCTCCCTCCTGTGGCTAAAGCATGCAGGTATGACGAATGTTTACGTTAAAAATTCAAGAATGACCTCCTCAAGAAAATAATACTAAAAATAATATAATATTATAAAGAGATAAATAAAAATGTTGTTATTATTATTATTTGTATGTATATGTGTTGCATTATTATTATTATTATTATTATTATTATTATTATTATTATTATTATTATTATTATTATTATTTGTATTCATATTTGTTGTATTATTAGTAGTAGGATAGATAGTAGTGGTAGTAGTGACTGAGTACATTAGTGCAGCAAATAGTACTATCTTTTAAACTAATACATTTAATGGAAAATTATTGTCATATATATTTTTAGATTTGCAATGTTTACACCAACCTTGTCTTTAAATGGTTTTATGTATTTGTATGTATTTTATATGTATTTATGCCTAGGCCGATAGCACACAACAGGTAAAAAAATAAAGCCTTAAAAATACTAATAATAAATAACATCACTTTTGCTAAACATAAGCCACAATCAGTGTCAGAAAATAAAACAGGTCTTGATTGCAGAAGAGAGTGGGGGCAGGCGGGCATAGAGTAAATAAATAAACAGCATTGCATGACGACAGAGAAGGGAGCGCCGTGCGTGGAGGTAACAGTGAGTGTTTCGGGTTCAGTGGCTGAGTGATGGAGGTAGCAGCGCTGTAACCCCTGCATGACATACATCCATCCATCCAGCCAGCAGTGACTGGGAACTATCATCATCTGTCTCAACAGGAGCACATCAGAGCAGAGTAGAGAAACAAAGGCTGCCCGAGTGGTTTGGGCTGCGCTCTCAAACTACCACAATAAAAGGGCTAATATCTGTGCGTGTGTGTGTGTGTGTGTGCGCGTGCGTGTGCGTGAGTGTGCGTATCATCCCTGGTCTGGTCTACTTAGCCTCTGTCCTCGGCATCAAAGGACACAGGTGACAGCAGCATTGTGTGTGCTGAGTTCTCATGTTTCCCTTTTAACATCAAAGACAGGCGCTTCGCCAGAGCTACATCATTGTACATGTGCACGCATGCACGCACACACACACACACGCACACATATAGAGAAACACAAATCTGCGCACACACACACACACACAAATACAAATGTGCATTTGTATTCCCTTGTAATGTAATGGAATGTAATTCATCACAATGTAACTCCCTGATACACACTTGACATGTCTACATTTGTACACCACCAGCTAAAAATCTATACTTAGTAGCAACTCATTTACAAACTGGGCAACCCCATCTTGTTTATCATTAGCAAAACATCTACTGAAGCCTTTTAGTTTTTTATGAAGATGCTAATGCTCAGCATCAAGAAGTATCAGGTTCTGCTTTTGCTCATGTCTCATCTCATCTGATATGGAGAGACCACAGAGATATCATAACACACCTGACAACCCATCATCATTTTCCATCTCAGCGTGTTAGCCTCTTCTGGACCTGCATGACGCAGAGCTGTCAGGCTCTGTCTGATAGCACACAGGTGTTGGGGTATGCCAGGTGCCGACATACACTGCATAGTCAAACTGCATACCTTGCCACTTAGCATTCACAGACAGGTACAGCCATAAATGCCTGTGCAACCAACATGGACTATCAGTGGTGCAGGAGATGTTTGTTAGGTGGGGGCGATGAAAGTGTGATGAAAAATTTCTGAAATTTTAAGCCTGTATGCTTTTAGTTATTAAAACCAAATAAAATACTGGAGTGAAAGCTGTCCCACCCAAGAATTGAACCTCACTCCCCTGCATGAAGGACAAACACATTACAAGTTCACCAGCAGAAAGTTTCTATAAATATCCCATCAAAAGTGTTGAAGTATATGAGAGTAATATTTACGTAATTTATGGTGGTAGCGCAATTGTCTTGACATCGGTACACATGGTTATGCCATAGACTAGACTACTAAACTGGTCAACATGCTATGATCACTGGTCAACAATACATGCCATTATATATCTCCCTATTAAAAAAGAAGCAAACCGCTCTGAAATATTCCTCTTCAAAGAACGGTCAATAACCAAACCTATGTTATGCTGATGATCCAAGACGAAAACTAACTTTAATGGTACACTATGTGGGCGTGATCTAAACATTTTTTTTGCAAAATAATAATCCTAACAAAAATCATCACTAACTTGATACACTCTTTTACCAATAAAGATGGGATATGCTGGCTAAATTTGATTTGTAGTACTTTGTAGATATTATAATGTTAGAGAGATTGAATCAAATAGGTCAGCCATGTTTATGGTCACAAAACCTCAAAGGCTCCAAATTAAATCAAATCTTGACTGGGCCCAGTTTCCAAACCAATTTTGGTGCTGACATTATCCTCATTTTACCGTTTTAGATTGTTGAATATTTATATTATCCATGTGAACCCTCTGAACCGGCTGTTCCACTAAATATATAGTTAAAAGTCAGCCTAAAAGAGAACACGTAATGATTCCAGTTTCTACTGTAGCGCTGAGATAGATTTGCTCATGTAAAGCTGTTTCTGAATGTCACAAGACTCCTTCAACTTTGTGGTGCAGTAATGATATATTCATTGTTTAATAATAATACATATTTAATCATAATAGTTTAATAATAAATTGATTATGTCCATAGGAATTATTGTACTGTATAATGTCAAACTGTAGGTCAAAAATGCTTTCATCTGTTTAAAAATAACAATGAACAATAATAAAATATAAATATGTAATGAAATCCTTGTAGATCATGTTGACATTAACTAAAATGAGTAACCTTTAATAATGAATAAAAAGATAAAAGCTAATGATTTGTCTAAAAAGAGATATTGTTAAAATGATTAACATAGATGTTAATAAGTAAGTCTTATACTCTAAATATATATACTAAAAAATATGAATAAAGAAAGATCTGTGCAGTTTATGGTTTTCTCGTCATAGCAGACCTTATACGTCTTGAAAATGCTGTCTCCTAACTGGGGAAACTTGTAGGTGGAAAACCCCCACTGTGGATAAATTCAAACAGTGTGAATGATCAATTACAGACCATTAGTGTCATTTAACTGAACAATACATCACAATGCTTTCATTATAGGAATGTGTTGGATTTGATCCTATTCTAAAAAAATGGGAGAAAACAGCACAGTAGCCTATTACCTCATGCTTACCTCAAGGTCCTGCTGTGAGCCAGGCATACTGTGTATTTTAAAGACTATGTCATGCCAGTTGCTGTAAACTCTCTAACATTTCCCATGGGGATGAGAACAGATGAACACGATTAACTGTCTGGCCCTGTGAGCTAACACTGCTTTTTCATTACATATTACATTTTCATTAAAAGAGACCGTTTGTGAGTTGACAGAACTGTGCACCTCAAACACTTTTCAATTCAAATGAGTCAATTAGACTTGGGTTTAGGAAAAATGTCTTCCATCTCGTTCTCATAAATGTATTTAAAGTTATATGTGATATCTGGGTGTTGATGCACTGTAAAGCAATGGAGTCTCGTGGGTAATGTATCTTGATTATACCTATATAACCATGGGGCAGTGCACAAGTGACAAAGGTCAGCACGTTTTTGTCAAGCAGCCCCTGATTGTCCTCAATTATAAACACATTCCTTTACACTTGACATACCCTCTGTAGCTTGGTACGGTACCATCTAAGCAGCAGAAAAGCTCAGCTCTGGGAACACCTGGGGTGCCTTTGCTGGGGTGTGGGCTCAGCTGTTAAGGCAACCAAACAAAAACTGCGCTTGGTTCTGCTTGAAGCCTCGTAAAAGCACAGAGCATCTAAGCTCCCTTTCTGCATCCAAGGCTTAATTCATTCCTTATAATGTAACATTTCCCCCACCCCACCCCACCCCACCCCACCTTGGGGACGCCTGGCAGCGAATGAAACGCCCCGTCTTCCCCTTCGCATAGTGCATGGCATGTCTGTTTTTTATTACAGGTTGAACGTTTTTCTTCTCAACTTTTTTCCCTCTTAGCTTTCATTACATAAACGGTTCTTTTCTGGAAATAAGTATTTGATGATAAATGACTGTTGGAAAGGCTCTCAACTTTTCACCGTGGGCACATGTAGGTTTAATGGGGAGCGAAGAAATGTTTGGGAGGCATGAAGTATGAAGTTTGCAGAGAGCCTGAGAAGGTGATTTTGGGGTAGAGAGATTAACATGGTAGATGGAGAGATTAGTGGAGATTAAGTGGTAGAGATTAAGTAGTAGAGAGAATACATTTTGAGTGGGTATTTCTATAGAATAATATAGAAAAGTGAATTGAAAGAGTATACGTAAAGTAGAACAATGTTGTAATAGTTTATCAAGCAACATTTTGCTTGAGTGAGTTAAGTTTCTATAGGCAAATGGCAAACAATAGCATCCATTATTTTCACCAAATGTAGATGCAATAGTCCTTTCCCAGTGTGGTGCTAATTGTGCCGGTAAACGCAACTAGAATCACACCCTTCACCTCCTGTTGATCGCACTTACCACGGTTGAAGCTTGGCGCCCCTCCAGTTCTTTATAATGTCTCCACCTGGACCTCTCTGATGAGGTGCTAAGTGTCTAATAAAAGATGATCTACATTACCTAAATCGGGAAAAGGTTCCTTTTATACCACTTCAACAACCACTGCTTTTTTTGTTGTTGCTATACAGTACTGGTTGTGTTAGGCTTTTTCCTTTTTGGACAGCATTTTTCTTCACTTCTGGTTCCTGTTAACAAGTTACTATAGGCGAGCAACCAAAGAGAACTTTATTCAAAAAACACATGTGTGTGTTCATGTTACCAAGAGTAAAATAAGGCTGGAAAAAAATGCTGTTTTCATCCCATGCATGGTAGCTCCAAGAATCTGTCAAAATGATGTGGCCTCATCTCAACACTCTTCACTGTCAGGAGTCCATCAATGTCTAGATATTGTACAACCTCTTCTCCCCCACCCATCTCCTTCTCATATCCTGCTGTGTTCCTGACACTGAGAAGCATCTGGCTCAGCTCTTTGAGGAACCATGACCAACCTTGTGACGTGTGTAGAAAGTTGGAGCCATGGAGGCATGCAGGGCTATCAGAGAACTGTAAATACCTGTTGGTTTGTATTGGGTATGTGGGTCATGTCCAAATCAGTGTTTGAAGAAGTTATACCGAGGCCAAAGTTAACTTGCTCAGAATGAGCTGGCCTAATTACAACAGCGGTTCAGCTAGGGCTGGTTTCCGCAAGCAATTTAGTTTTTATGACGAAGTGATACGGTGTTAGGTTCATTGCCTTAGAAAACTAGAGTTGGGGAAAAGATACATGTTTGACTTGTTACACACATAGGAACAGGTGGTGAAAACCCACCAAAACACAAGTCTTTTCTTCTGGGCATAAAGACATATTTCAGAATTCTCCATTTACCATGAACACACAAACAAAACATATTTCCAGGAAGGGTTTCTTAACTAAATCTATGCATATCAGACTGCTAATGCAACACGTTTACAAGTTTAAAATGACATTTCATATTTATAATCTATAGCTGTGTGGTGCTGAATCACTGAATGATGAGGGCAGGTGGCATGAGAACGTATGGAAGATCTGAGGGATACATGGGGGATATGTCACATGACAGCTGGAAAGAAAATGTGCGAGTTGAGAACGTGGTTACTGAATTTCCCAAAGAAAAAGAGGTAGACTATCTATCACATATTTGCAAATGCACAGAAATATTTGTGAATGCATCACATATTCTATCATGGACACACATACAGTAAGCTGCATCTATTTCGATTCATACAACCACAACAATTTCAACATAAAATACGCTTAAAAAAAACGCAAAACCAGCCACACTAACAAACAATTTTCTCTTCTACAGAAAATATAAAACCCAATGTCCCGCCATGCAGCACAATACATGTGAATTTGAAAGGCATGTCCCTTACAGTACCAATGTGTCACAGTTTTCAGATATTTCCTAAAAAGGAAAAAATTCATCTTAGGGTTGACGCTGAAGGAAAACTGACAAATAGTGGTGAATGACTAGCAGCTATTTAATTCTATTGGGAAAAAAACACACAAAATGAAACATTTTATTTAAATCAATACATAAAATAAGCCTTCAGTCAGTGGGACGAGTGTATGTTGTATATTCCAAGTGATCTGGCAGCTAACTGCAGCCAACTGCCACAGGGTAGTTAGTGGTACACCATTTATTTGTGATTTTACAGCATGAAAAGGTAGCATAGCAACATTGTTTATTGACAGTGAGTTAAAGACTTTTTTGACAGCCTATATCACTGGATTTTACAGTAAATGTAAAACCCCTTTTGGCCCTTTGGTAGTACACCAAGTTTATTTAGAGCAGCCTGCAGACACAAATCCCAATACAGTTTCAAAGTGCAGTAGCCACTTTTCCACCAGCACCGCTACCTTGGGGACTAATGCAGATTTGAACACACTTTCGAACATGTTCGCCAGCATTGCAGTGTAATAAAACAGAAAAAGTAGACAAAGAAAGCTGCAGTACTGAACACGAACAATAAATCCATCAAGTACAGTGTTTTTATCTTATGCCTAAAAATGTCTATATTTGTTTTATTGGGTGTCTCAGTCAAAAACTGGCAAGGCAATGTTCGATCACACACACACACATACACAGAGATGCCCAGGGAGAGTTTGCAGTTTGCATCAGAGGACATATACGGACATAGATGGAGACGGGAGGCAAGGCATGCATGCGTGCAGATGCAGGTGAGCTGGGCTTCTCTCCAGCAGGCTCACCTGTGCAGAGAGGACAGCTGTGAGTGGTAGCATGCCAGGATGTACCGCCACGCTACAGCCATCAGCCTCCAACACATCCACCCGCTGCCGATAGGGGTGATTGTCTCCGAGCCGTCGGGAGCGGAAAACAACATTTGGATGTTTGTGCGTGTTCTCTATTCGCCACTAACGTACACCCACATGTATAACACATTCCACTCTGCAAAGCAGCCATGAGGGCATTGGGTGCCAAGAGCAAACACACACGCACGCACGCGCACACACGCACACACACATCAGACAGCTAGCATCATATCATGTTAAGGCAAGTTTAAACTCTTTATTCTTTCCCAATAATAATAATAATAATAATAATAATAATAATAATAAGACGAAGAAGAAGAAGAAGAAGAAGAAGAAGAAGATATTATGTTTGATTCCTTTTTTATTTTTTCTTTGACGTATTTTTTCTTGAATGTGTAGTACTTTGAATGAAAATCATTTAGTGATGTTATTTTTTTTCTCATTACATTTTTGTTCCAGGACATAAAGAAATAATACTAGATATGTCCTTCTTGGTGATATTGAAATTGTTTATACACATTAGTGTTTAACGACCCCTGAAGAAGTGGAAGAGGAAATGTGTCACATCCACCACATCTGCCATCTTGGCGCGCGCGCGTGTGTGTGTGTGTGTGTGTACCCACTTGGCAGTACAGACTCATTAAAAAAGGGCGTGATGGAGCCATCCAGCGGTTTGTGCTCATTAAAGGAGAACAGCAGCGACAGCCACAAGAAGAACCACCTTCCCTGACACACACTCACAATGAAGCACATACAGTATAAACAAGCATAAATATGCACATTACTGATCTCACTGTGTGCCTTTGCCTCGCTTTCTGCATACTGCGGTAAACATGCTTTCCGGGCCATATTAAGTGTGATGACCCAATAAACTCACACAAACATGTGCAAGACACTTCAACAGGGAGGAAGAAAGTACAAAAACAACTCTGCAAGTGCCAGCGTGGTTACAGGGACCTAGTCGTGTTGGAAAGTATTGTACAGTACAAGAATCATATCCACATTCAGCATTTAACCTACCTACCTACTAGTATGAAAATGAACCCATCAAATGCTACACTATGGCAAAAAGTATTGCATCATTTAATGTAATCAGACTGAGCATGAACACAGCTGTGTACCATGGCAAACAAGGCAATTGAGAGGCCGTGAAAAGGATGCATGTCGTCGGAAGTTGCGTGACAAGCTGTTCAATGACCCCGTCTACTTCCCGGGTTAACAACCCTCGCCACTTTTCCGGCGTGAGGATGTTGTGTACTCGGAGCTGATCTGCGCTTTCTCAAATGATGCTCCATCTATGTGTCACTCCAAAAGATTGTTTCCTAATGGTGTGGTCGTAAGACGAGTGGCATTGATTATACAGTAAACAGTTAGGTTATGATGAAAGTGCAGCACACACAGAGGCAACCCTGATTAACACTTGAGGCAGTTCTTTGAATGTTTGGCATCTCTGTTTCGAGTGAACAAAGTGATGTCTTATGGGAGTCATTGTCTCTTTACATCTCTCTGGGCTATAGAAGATTAAAAAAAAACAGAATACTGTGATACATACGCAAAACATGTTTCTAAATAATATCTTCTTAAAAAGACAAATTTATTGCTAAAATAAATAAACGTGAAACTGTCAGCAAAACACATGTCCCCTGAGATTTGCACATTCAGCTGTTTTGAGTGTGGGGGTGGGGGTGGGGGGGGGGGGTGTTTGCAGCACTTCAGTCTTTTATAGTTGTGACTGCTTGAGGTGGAGCTTTGTAATTGGTGGCATGGCAGAACGCAGCACTGTTATTTACTGATACAGCTGTTCCATCAGTGTAACACCAGTGCACCGGCGATATGTAAAAGACAAAACAGAAGGGCTTCCATATTATACAGTTGCTTCATTAGGACTCGGCAAGACAAACTACAACGCCAATAGTAAAATAAAAATGTACAGCAAAACTCACCGAAACAAATTATGCCTTTTGAGGAACTTTAAATGTATTTTTCTCCTTTATTTTCACACAGCTGTCAGGGCTCCTATGTGATCCACAGGCACACTAATCACCATCGCGTTCCTCCTTCAGCTCTCACCTTACCTCCAATGACCATGGAGGACAGTGACAGATGCCTGGGGCAGCGAGGTAGCCCAAGGGCAGCAGACATGCAGGTGTACGAGCCGCGCTGGCTACAAACAGGTGCACCACACCTGCGGCACATGTGTTCATGTGTGCGCACATGCACGGCCATTTAGCACGCAACAAAACCCTCGTCTCCTAAGACACACACACACAGCACAGCACAGTATAGAGGGGTCAACATGTTGGCTAGTGTTACAGTCAAATAGGTCCCTAATCACCTTTCATCAAACAGCAAGGCAAGGAGATGTTTGGAACATCCATCCTACATGACAGAGACACCATTATGAAAACACCTAGTCCAGTGTGGCCGTGCACTCCCTAAAGGTTTCAATGTATGAGTGTTGCTAGACTTGCATTGCTGTTGGTACACCAACTTGCCTAAACAGTGTGTGTGTGTGTGCGCGCGCTCAGTCTCTCAGCCTGAGCACTCCAGAGTTCACATTCACACAGGGTCTTTTTAATCAGAAGCCATCGTTCCGAGACAGCGGCTGTGTCCTCCCACTTGAGACTTCGAGAGAGAGAGAGAGAGAAAGAGAAAGAGAGAGAGAGAGAGAGAGAGCGAGGGGGAGAGGGAGGGAGAGAGGGGGGGGGGTTCCCGGAAAGGTGGAGGTGGAAGGAGAAAGACAAGATGGTTGAGGTGGGAGTTGAGTTAAAAGGAAGAAAATGTAAGCAGGGTGGCTCAACTGGGAGGATTTTGTTCAAATGGGATGCATGTGAAAATAAACAGTGAAACAATATGCAAAGAAAAAACCAACAACAATAGAGAAGAGAGAATGGTGAAACATAAATAATAAATAAAAATATACATAGAAAATAGGAATAGAGATACAACCAATTACAGGTTACAGGTTATACAGTATTAAAATGCTCTATGCGACAGAATACCACAGGAATCCAGACTACATCCCATGCACGTCGACCTAAACCAAAAACAGATCTCTCGCACTCACATTTAGTTACGTGGACGAACACCAAATTTTCCCCGACGTCTGGACAGCATTAGATGTGACACCCCCCTTCTAATTATAGTCTGCTTCATTGGAGGCGGAAGGTTCTTACAAACACATTTTATGTGTGTAGTGTGGCAGCCAAACACCAACACACACGCAATTCTCTTCACACAGAATATAGGCAACAGCGACACTTACTACAGCTTACACTGGGGGTTTCTGTTGTGAATTAGTTACACATTACTGAGGAAAATATGAGTGTGTGGGGGGGAGAGGTTGCTCCCTAAATGTCATGTCTAATCACTCCATTTCACCTGATGTCGAGAGACACCAAGAGCATCGTGGGAACTGTAAACGGGCACACAAACAATGGCGTGGTGGGTATCGTGCGATCATTCCGGGACCCCTTTCCCTCTGAAGCAGGGGGACTTGTGGAAGTGTGGTGAGCGGGCAGTGGGCCAACTGATAAACACAGCGGAGGGGTAATGTACATAAAGGCTTGCCGCACGGCTCTCGGGAGATGAATAATGACCAAGGCCACATGTAAACTGTGGTCGGAAAACAACAAAAGCTGCTGACTAACTGTAGTGGTGTGTGGCGAGGCGGGGATAGCCTGTAGTTTGGTTTCTGCCAGACCTAATCGCCTAAACACGCTGCCTTTGGCTCACTATCACAAACTGGCTCATGTATTTTCTACATATATAGCCACACATATGTAGAATAATATGATATACACGGATATCTTAAAACTACATTATGTATAGCCTATATATACATACTTAAGGTATCAGTTTATACAACATATGTATTATCCTACATATAGGTGGATATTGGATCAAACTAAACTATAAGTAAACTAAGACAAACATTTTTGGGATTTCTCAATTCAATGTAAAAACCTATATATGTGAAGTATGAACAATAACAATGATAACATCAGTGGCAGAATAAATTGAGACCACTACAGTTTCTCAGAATTCTTTGGGTTAATAGAATGTCTGTTATATTGTTTTTACTTGTATAGTATATGCCATTTAATTTTAAATAATGTGCAGTACAGTGGTCTCTTCATTTTTCCACGGCTGCAATACTAATGTTCTATTTGGGATTTTCTATCCATTACCATTTGATTACAACTTTCCGATTTATCACATTCTTTTTTTTTCAAATAACAAAACTCTGTTATCGTTGAAGAAAGTAAAATGCATTCATAATGCATTTTATCAATTTATTAAGAGAAAAAACAGCAACAGTCATTACAATTCTGTAAAACGTTAAAAAACAATGCACCTGATTTATTTGCATGGTCAAACTGTTCGACAGTTTTACCCTGTGCTCTGGTCATTGGGTCTGATCACTTTAATTGGGCTTAGGGGGTTAGTTCCATGTCAGTGTAACCCCTTCACTCAGTCATTCTCCATTGACTGTCATCTTAGGGTCTTCCTTGCCACTCCTCTTGTTCACGCCACTGAAATACTTTTCTCTAAAGGCGTTGTGCCTCTGGTACGGGCTGAGGTGTGGGTCTGACAGATTGGCCAATGAATCAGACTCCTGCAGGGACATACATTTGAAAAGGCAGGGTTAGTGATTCTCAAACTCAACTCAACTATAACTCAAAACAAAACAAAAACAACATCTCCCAGTGTCATAGGGTGCACCATCATAAGCTCCACATTGGACCGGCCACTTTGTTTGTATTCCTATTTACGGAGCCAGGGCTGTTTAGAAGTACCACATTCAGCAAGCACAGATAACGATAAGCTAGTGGACTGCGAGGAGATATTTGGTGAATCTGACATAAGGTGTATACAATTGCTGACTATACCTTTTATGGATGCACTGATCTGGATTTCTTGGGCAGATACCGATTGCCGATTTTCAGTCTGCAATATCCACAGATACACATACCAATTTTATACTATTTTGATATATTATTCATTTTCCACTTCACCTGCAAGTCCTGTACCTATATGTAAGCAGCACAATCATGGCTAATATATTTTTGTGCTCAAAAAAGGCGCTGGCTCCCATATTCTGTCCGCTAATACCATAGAACTACCTGATTTTACTAAAACCTGGCAACCTGTGGGTTGTCATTGTCACGGGACTTGTGGTCTGAGCTGACTGACTCATGGATCACCGAACTCGGGAGAATTGTGTATATATTGAAGGATCTAGTTAGTGCAAACGGTATATATTTGTTACAGTTATAGTTATTTATACATGTATAATAAAGTGATTTTGATGAAAAACATCACTATTTTAGATTATATTTGCTTAAATTTGCAGATGAACGAGTGCCGCCATCTTCAAATTTTGAGAAGAGTCAAAAACCTGAAGGTTTGTCAAATACGTCAGTTTTCACAGATTTTGGATAGGTTAACCTGTATCCTTGTTACAATAATTTAAAGAAAGCAATGTATCTCTTTGTTCTGTCTTTCTATCAATTTAATTGACAACAAAGATATGTTTTCCATATCGGCCATTACAAAGAAAAATCGGACTACCACCGATCTCGTATTTTGAGTGGAAATTGGCCGATTCTGATCTGCTTCCGAGATATGGGTGCACCCTAATACCTTTAACTGTAATTTGCATTACATGAAGCAAAGCAGAAGTTAGAGCAGTAGAGTAAATGGGACGTAACATTTTTTTGAAAACGTATTTTGTTATTTCAAGAACTAATGAATAATTCACTGTAATCTATATATTGTACACAAACAAGGCATAGACGGATGGAGAACCATGGAGAAACACTGAATTGCCAGCAGCAAATCATGCACTGCAGTCACTGCAGTTCATAATGTCAAGCAAACTACACACTTTCCATGAGCAGATGAAAGTGAGATTTGGGGTCACAACGCAGACCACCTTACTCAAAAACCTGAATACCGCATACCTGTTGCTGACAACCATGCGTTGTTAAATAACTATGACTTTAAAGTCTCCAACAAACTAATATCACTTCAGAAATAAGAAAAAAATAAAGGTTAAATTCTTCTCTGCACCAGCATTTAGGAGGAAACGTTTATCTGCTTGGAAACAACTAATAGCCACATTACCCTTAGATGATCACAGCGAGATTAGCCAAGTTGGATTCAGGCGTTCAGAGGCCACAGTGCCCCATGAATCCACACACACAAAAAATATAGAAAATGTTCACTTGAATTTAATGGGGAGAGGGGGGGAAATAGTCAAATCAGATCAAACAAATGTACGTATGTGTGTGAGTGCTAGTTAGTGGGTGTGTGTGTATA
>JAODLL010000672.1:0-12500 GCA_026546735.1 Forbesichthys agassizii | reverse complement strand
TATATATATATATATATATATATTTTTTTTTTAAGTAATATATATTACTTTTTTTTTGTGTAATAAAATAGCAGAATGATCTACATCTCTGACCTTTTTCTCTTTCATGTAGTATCCAATTGCAAAATTTCTGTCACCCGTCTCTTTTTCTGACTGGAACCTGAGACCAAAACCAAATGTGCTGAGTGTTGCATTGCTTCATCAAACAGACACCATTTAACCACACAAAGCACATCTTATTGAGTAGATAACAGTATACTCACGTGGCATTGCTGAATCCTACAAACTCTTGCCCTGCCATTCTCTTCACAAATTCCATAACCTAGAAAAAGGAGTATAATATGTAGTTTTTCCCCCAAGTGTACTTAAAGATTACTTGCTTTAGAATGCACATATACTGATGTATATTGTGTAATATCTGTCCACTAGGAGGCAGAGTAATCCTTTTTGTATTTCCATGTCCATAAACATGGGACTGCATGAGTAATTCTAGTGTATTTCAATCCATGAACAAAGCTGTAGTATACTGTTCATTCTCACTTTGAAGTAGTTCTTAAAAGAAATTGTATTCTGACAAAAACACTGTAGATGACACAACTCACATAATCAAACTTCTCGGCCTTGTTTGATCCAGGCTGGTGAAATAATTCCAGAAAGAGCTTAGTTATGACATCAACATAATTTATTCAAATGTTACCAAAGCAATATACTGTATGTACAGTAGTCATTTATAATTTTATAATCAGTTATTGGAGCACAATAAAAACACAGGTGAAACAGAGGTCTGGTCAAAAAAGTCCCAGTCACTCTTAGTCTGAACTACAAAAGCTAAGACCATATTTCATAATGTAATAACTGGTTATGTATAATGTAGAAATAACCTGACAAACGTATGTTCAGACTGCTCTGTTATTTACAGAATCGAATATGGTCTCTTTCCTATTAGCCTTACAGCACACTACAGTATAAGAAAATATTAATTTGCAAAATGGAGTATAATTCCTCATTTTTCCTATCCAATAATGGAAAAAGTGCTCTGGTGAAAATCAGGGTGCCTTCACACCTGTCGCTTAGTCCACACCAAAGTTTAGATTTTTGTTAGAATTTTTGTATGGTTGTTTTCACATTGTAATATCTCAATGTGCACCAATAAGTAATGATTTACGTGCACACATGTAGGCTGTAGGTCAGATATTTGTCAGGAGATTTCAGTCATATTTCCAGTTGTCAGTTTGCTTACAGAAAAATAGATGGACTATCTATCTCTTTAATTTCATCTGGCATTATTCCCAGCAGCTGTTACAGGCAGCACATAAAACATGCCCATGCTTTTGATTTGAACAGGGCCCTATTTCAGAAAGCAAGTTTAGCAAATTCTGAAAATAACCCTGAACTCTGAGTTGACAAACTGAGATGGAAAACTAATAGTTTTCAGTTTCAGAACAGCTGATCTGAGTTAGTTTAGTCAACTCGGAGTATGTTTACTCTATGTTAAGCGCCTGCATGACAACTATAAAAAGCAATAATATCAACAGAGCTCTGTTACTACGCTGCAATATGGCAACCGCCAAGAATGAAATAAAGCTTAACATGCTTAATAGAAGAAAATGTTCATGCAGTTTTCAGCTTGTGGAAAGTTACTTAGAAAAATTATACATTGGAGCAAGCATACATATCGCTCTCTGAAAAGCATGTCTAAAAAGTAGTGACTGCACTAAGCCCCGCCCCCTTCCCCAGAGTGCCCTTTCTTTAGTGTGATTTGAGTATAGTTTAAGTTGCATATTTTTGTATTTCCACTTGTCTTTAGTTCATATGTATCAGGGTAGACTAATTATCTTACTGTTTATACAGGAATTATTATTGACGAGGCACCATTTCAGAAAATTCCACATTGAACAACTGCTTCTTTTAATATTATGGTTTACCATTTTCTATCAGTTTGTGTTCTCTACATGCTGTAGTATTCCAAAATATATTGAGTGCATCGTTAACCCATTATGTGTATGTAAATTATTTGGTTGGTGTTATTGGATGATGTGATGGGAACAGAATGGATAGGCCTAATTCTTTTATACTGAGAGAATACACAGTGAAATGTAAAATAAGTGTATAACACAAATGGCAGTAAGCCTATAAGACAGATTTTAGCCAACCATGACCAAAAATAACTAGACTATTGATAGTTTTACAGCCTACTTGTTAAAAATAGCCTATAGTATAGTGATGTCCCTGGCAAGAATGAGGACATTTTCAGGAATAGCCCATACAAACATTTAGTAGCTTTAACTCTAAAATAGCCTGCTGTTTAACACAAATGTTAAAGGCTAACATTCGATAATGTTCTGGGAATCAGCTACTATACATATCATCGGGATCTCAAAATTGTTTCTAGATGTAAATGGGAATTAATTCGGCTTCCACATTAAGGAAAGGTCTGACATCTGCTTCAGGCTCAATGAAAGAGTCCATGAATTATCTTTCAGAAATAGAAAACTCAAGAGTTTCTGTCATTTTATAGATAACAAACTCAAGAGTTTTTACTAAACGCACTTGCTGAAATAGGGCCCAGATGTATTAAGCAGTGCTGAAGAACTGAAGACGACTGCGGCTGTGTGGATTTAAAAGATTTTGTTTGGTTTTCCTCCTGTTAATGTATATTTACAGGCTATGTTTTAATTGGACTATCACATAACTGTGTGTACTGTACAGTTGCATTAGACCATGCAACAGGTGCATGTTCACACCTGTCAGAAGGATCTGAGCTGTAGGACACAGTTTGCATGCGCACCAAACTAGATGGGTGTGAGAGCAACCTTGAATCAAAACTACACTGCTATTAAAACCTTGTATTACCACATTTAACTAAAATGTGTGCTTTATGCAGGTGACCTATTTACCTTGATAAGAGAACTGATCAGTATTGCTCCTGCATTCACCATAGGGTTGTGGGGTTTGTCTGAGAACAGAATTCACAGACAGTAATCAGTTTATGACTTCATGCCATGGCACCAACATGTGTATTCTGACACAGCATCTTCCAGCCCACCTTCTTCATCAAGTGACAGCTTGTTGAACTTAAGTCCGCTGGGCTCCATGCCCACGTAGCGGTGGACCTTTGCAGTGCCGGCTTCATGGACGGCAATGGCGTACTCCAAGGGCTTCACGCAAGACTGCAGACAGAAAGCCTGCTTGGTGTCCCCTACTGAATGCCTTGGGAAACAGATGGGTCTTTACTGTCTACAAGCATACACACACAGTGGTCAGTAGGTATTTACTGTAGGAACAGTATACACAGCAGTGCACCATGTAAAGTGAAAACCTTTAGACGTACACGCCTTATGACGTAAAGCAGCTTGATGAAACGCTAATCATTCAACACAATATGGTCATATCTATCTTACCTCTGCCCATCCACTGTACAAAGAGACACACCCCACAAGTTTGGGCTGAACTTTGCCAAGTGTGGGATATAATCCGCTACCTATAGCCACCAGAGGACAAACCACACACACTAATGTATTATTTATGCCAAATTGTCAATGTATTACAACAGTCAAGCCGTGTGCAGTAAACACACACAGGCTAATTAGAAAGCAATCCTCGATGTGACAAACAGGACCAAAGGGGCTTACCTGCCCATTACATTGTTTTTGTACAGTTAGGTAGATCTCATTTATTTTTTGTGCAAAAGCATCAAACTCAGGAATGATGAATTTCTTTCGGAAAGCTTGGATCAACAGCACCATGTTTCCTCCAACACACCTGAGAAAAGAACATTTTAGCACAAAGGCTGTTACCCTAATTACAGAAAATACAACTCTAATGCAAAGTACATTTTAATTAGCATTGTTTCAGAGGACAGATGCCCACAGAACTGACTGAATTAATACTTTGTTTTGCAACTGTTGAGATCGGTAAACAGAACCATGTGGAATTAACATCATAAAATAAATAGACCCAATTAGTGTTGTGTAAATGCCCTGTCCTGTTAAAACATCACCAGTAGCCTGGTGGGCAAACAACACATGACTATGTGGCACAGGGAAGAGGTCAATGTCTCTCACACACAGTCGCAGTAGTGTGCGTGTGTGTGTGTGTGTGTGTCTGTGTGTTAGGGGTTGATGTCCTTTACAAGCTGTACTAGAATCACTATTCTTTTAAATTTAAATGTACATTATTTATATTGTTTAAGTCTCCTGTGTTGTTTTATACTCTATTTCTAATGTTCCTGATGTTTAGTTTTATTTTAATGTATTATTTATAGACTGTTACTGACATATATATGGACTAATTCTACTGTAAACTAATATTGAGAATCTCCTATACTGACATTGCCCTTAATTATATACTGTGTTAATATTCTGATGACCACTGTAGCGAATTAGGTATAAGAAATATTGAACGTCTCAAAAATAAAAATAAAATATTATCTCATTATTACATAATGCAAAATGGACATGTACTGTAAGAAATGTGAGCTCAGTGGTGAACAACAGCTGCATGTTGTCACTCAGAACGAGTGACAGAGAACATGTGGCATTAGGACCAAAATAGACAAGCTTGCCACTGGGCAGTTTGGCCTCTTGGCATTGTTGTGACAGCTCAGAGGTGCTATACAAGGGGTAATTGTGTGTTGTCATGAGGGTGTAAAGTATACACTTAAAAATAAAATTATAAAATGTGTTGCATTTCCAGTTCTTCCTCTCCTACGACACTGTACACCCTGTGGGGTTTGCTCATGCAGGCATGAACAGTACAGTATGTTTTAGTGTATTCAAAAGTCCTAGCAAATTTAGGGTAGCCTAATTGAACTGACCTGTCCAATCATCTGGTTTGAGAGGCTGCAATGTTTTCACTTTGGCTGATTGTTGACTACTAAAGTTAATTATTATTCAAATCAAGAGGATTCAATTTTATAATGAGCTGGCTACACAGGTTGTCATTTTCTGAAGGGGCGAGGCAGGTTAGTGATTGTGAAAGTAATGTAGTAATGTAACTAGTAATGTAACTAATTACTTTTAATACCCAGTAATATATAATGTTATTTCTTTTTGAAGGAGTAATAAGTAAATAGTATTACTATTCCTGAGTAACTTGCCCAACACTGTTTATGGCACACTAAACTGACATCCTGTGTCTGAAATATAAGTGCACAATTTGTATGCTATATTGCAACATAGCCTAATATATATATATATATATATATATATATATATATATATATAGTTTACTATGATGGTGAATGAGCTAACAATGTATTGATATCTGACAGTGTTTGAAACTATTGCTGTTTTTACGATGACCTCTAAATGGAGTTGATTTAACTAAATACACTTGCATATGGTTAGATTCAGGTGACCTCAAAATTTACCTGCATTTTTTCCTCTTTAATGTTTTATCTGTTTGAGAGACTGCATTTTCTACTCAATTTGTGACAAATTATAACAAATTCCCTGTATTAGGCTAATCTAACTCCTAACAGTCCATCTCTCTGACTCACTTGTGGAAGAGGTCACGGTCCATAGTGACCTCACCACTGGAGTCACGCTCAGCTTGTCGCAGCTTCAACATGCAGTTTTTCAGACGAGGGTCAGATGGGTGAAGACCGGTTTTCTTTAGGGCCTACATTACAGTGGACCAGATGGTGATCATGAAAATCAATATAAATATTAATTTCTTGCTCTCTGCATTTGCAGAACACATATACAAACATATATACTGAGGTCTTAAATTAACAATAACATGCATCACATAACATACAAAAGACAGAAGATCAATATAATAAAGACAGGTGGATAAGTAGGCTACAGATAGACAGTCAGTGAAGGACATTTTCTGTTTTGCAGACAAGTTAAAGAATTGCTTACTGAGATGAAGTAGGAGACTGGGACCCTTTCTCGTCCATCAGTGACAGTATAGAATAGCATGTCTTCTACTCCAGTACTGAGAGACTTATCACGCACAACCCTGATAGGAACAATATTAACTTTAGGTCTATATCAAATTAATTATAAAGAAAGAGGTTGCTTAGGCTATAAAATGTGTGGGACATTTTTGTATGACTACATACACACAAAGAAAAAACTTGAGCTCCAATAGTTTGTCCTTTCTTCAAACTTATGTTTTAAATAATAAAATAGCCTAACTTACGTTCTGAGATGTAAATGGCCCTGTGTCGGCGGTCTCTGGTCCCGGTACCATATTGATTTGGTGCTTAGACTTTTTGTTGTCTGAAAGCTCAAAACCTTCTTCGCAGAATTAATAATTAACTCCATATGTCCACAGTTTGTCACACGTATTGCTTTTAAACAATTCATATCTGCAGTAGGTTTACTTGGGAAGGAGAAAATAAATAAACGGTTATTTAAATGTGCTTTCTAATAACACTCGTGAGTCATAGTGATCTTCGAAATACTGAAACGAGTGCTTGTCCAGACAAACATGTGCTTGTCACTTGATTGACATAAATAAAAGCCAATCATACATTAGCTAATTGATTATCCACTGTCTCAAAGTGAAGCGGGACAAATCTTGCCAAAAAGTTTGCTATTTAATATACGTAGGCCTACATGCACAATTAATGTATAATTGTTATAGAAAGGTTTACTTAAGTTACAGATAACATGCTGATTCAGCAGCATCGCGTCTCTTCTGGTTTACAGCATTTTTAGCGCTCGACAGTTTCTGGAGACATGCCTTACACTTTTCTTCCCTGAATGCTAAAGTATATTCCAAAAAACATACTGTAGGTCTACTCAGATGTGTTTAGTGCAACGAACAGAGACAATTTGGATTTGGAATAGCGTCCAGTGTGAATGTATCACCACCGTGTGGCCTTTGGTTTACACTGGAGCTAAATGGAGCCCAGTACAGTAGTTGCCGACGATATTACATTTACAATAAAAGTAGGCTTATACCTACAGTGGGCCTAATTAGTTATTGACTCGAAAACCATAGTGGAAGTAAAATTCAGCTGTAGACATGAATAGCTTCCAATACATTTCTGCATCTGCCTTTCCTCTAGTCTAGAGAATAGCACATTTTAGCTAATGGGACAGAAAAAAAGAGAACCCCCCCCCCATATTAACTAATGTAAACATGGATTTCTATCTGACTTTTCCATGTACATGTCCATGTAAAGCAAATCAACACTATAGGTTTAATTTGGCACCATCCATGTACTGTACATTATCCTTATAGTATTGGTCAGTGTCACCAAGATACTGTAGAATGCTGCTATTAATTTAACAAAATAGATTTAGACAGCCACATATTTTTATTTGTTTACAATTAAATTGTGGTACAAACATACAGTAGCATTTCTGATTATGCAATTTTTGCTTGTATCTTAACAGAAATATTGGTGACAAAAGGCACAATTAACAGTTCTGTAAACAAGCAATACAATAGTTTCTATACACATTATATTAGTTGTTATCAGGATAGACCGTGTTAGTTCATTTATGAAAATGCAGCAAATTGGGCAACAAATACATGTTCCAATCAATTGCTATTGCATCTGTAAATACAATGAAATTAAGCATAATTAAGTATAAACAATATAAAGGTACTGTACACTCCTCGTGTTAATAGTAACCACACCCAAACTTTACAAGCAAGTTCACATGTTAAGGAATGAGTAGAGAATTAGTGAGCCTGTGAGCACTGTAGGGGGAGAAGCAGAGAGGATTGCAGGCACCAAAACAATGTTGCTGTAATGCTGGTTTAAACCCTAAGGACCGTTAGGAGGCGCACGGTGAGGTAAAAGTATTTGCATTAATTAACAATGTTTGATTTAGCTGACATCTTTACACACTCTTTGTAGGACGTGGCAACACCAACTTCAAACCAATGTCCACCACAAAAGAAGGCATATAGGAGAGGGGAATCCACATGAGCTTGGCATCCCAGCCAGCACTGTATCGGGTACGAGGGTAGGCAGCTGTCAGGGCATGCTCCATGCAGTTGGTCACTTTAGACAGGTCAGAGTCACAGATAGCTTTCATGATGAAACGCTGCACCTTAATATCTGCACATGGGAATCAACACATGATAATTTGCATCGTGTCATTTGGTTAAATGAAATTCGGTACATACAGCAAGGTACAGTGCATACTGTATGTGTGTTTCATTTTAGAACTAGTTCATGTACTGTGGGCATTGTGTCAAACATCAAATACAATTATAATGTCAAAACTAAATCATTGAAATGGCAGTGATTTAGGCTGCATTTAAAATAATAAAGGTTGCATCATTAAAGGTGCTCTGTGTATAAAATTACCATAGATATTCATCAAACCACCATTGGTCAGGATTTCACCAGAATATTATGGCGTAATTAGTTCACCCTCAGTTCTGCTCTTGATGCCAATTTCTCAGTCAATCCGCTTACATGTGTCCGCACACACAGTCCAATATTACAGTCATAAAAAAAGAAGCCAATAGGCGTCAGAAGTGATTTTGCCTATTTATAACATCATGGCAAGAATAGCACCATTTAACTAAACTGCTAACTGTGCATATTTGAGCTACGGAGATAGTGGCTAGAACAGGGGTAGGGAACCCTGGTCCTGGAGAGCCGCAGCCCTGCATGTTTTAGATGTCTCCCTACTCCAACACACCTTATTCTAAAGAATGGGTCGTTATCAGGCAAAACATGCAGGGCTGCGGCTCTCCAGAACCAGGGTTCCCTACCCCTGGGCTACAAGTTAGTCGCCTACATATTTTTTTCATAAAGATTTTTTGTCGCATTTGATTTGCGAGTGGTTGCGCTATAGAGCCTTGCTGTAAGATAACGACTTGCCTTTCCCCTTGAGGTACAAAGTGGTATTACAAGGTTTACAAGGCTGTACGGAATGGAATTTGTTCATTGCATTAAATATATCTACAACACAGTACATAGAGGACTTTGACATTTCATTAAAACTGATATTTCCTCTTTTGATCATTTTATTTTATTTTTTATAGTTAAACATATTACACCTTTAAACATTAGTTCTATGTTATGTGCACTCTGCTTACATTTATCAAGGTACTTTTCCCCATAGCTTGCTTTGACTTCAGGTGGAAGCTGGTTCCACAAGCGGTGTAACTCTCTTTCTAAAGGCTCCAGGCTGGTTACTGCCGTTTTGAAAAAGCCCGGCTCAATGATACAGACCTTAATTCCAAAATAGTTAATATCCCTCCTAAAAGAAAGTAAACATGAATCATGCAGAGCTTTAAGGAATGTAGCACACAGTATATTACAGTTTTGTATTTAATATCAGATGTCACAACAGATGATGCTCATGCTAATCATTACTGTACATAAAATAAACATGTAGCATGTATTACATTTTCAACCATTTACTAATTATATAAGTGTTGTAAATAGTTTAGATCAGGCTTACCTTAGGCAGTCAGAGAAAGACTCCACCGCAAACTTAGAGATGCAATATCCTCCACCATTGGCAGCAACCCTACCCAGTACGGATGCTACATTCACAATTCGCCCGTGAGCTTGCTTTATGAGTGGCAGGAAGGTCATGGTCATGCCAATGACACCATTCATGTTGACATTCAATGTGCTATGAAAATCCTCCACTCTCATCCACTCTGAAGGGCCCATAGGTAGTGACCGGCCAGCATTGTTCACAATGCCCCACAGTCCTAAAAAATGTAAATAAATGACGCAACCATTTGGGGAACTGAAAAAACAGTGCAATTGGCTAAACAACATTTGATTTCCAAACATCTCTCACCTTTATCCCCAACCTCCTTCTTGGTCCACTCCATGGCCTTCTGAATGCTGTTCTGACTAGTAACATCCAGCAAAACGGTCTTCAAATAGGGCCCGGTCGCTCTCTTCAGGTCATCTGCTCCTTTTTCTGTTAGACAGCCAGCCAGCACACGGAAACCTTTGCGGTCAAGCTTCCTGCACAGCAGGTTTCCAAACCCAGAGTCACAGCCAGTCACGAAGACGCATTTCTCCTTTAAGTTCCCAACCTTGACGCTGTCTCTGTAAAGCCACATTAGTAGCCAGAGCACCACGACAGTGCCACAGATGTACAAACATGCATTCTCCCTGTGGTGGAAAGGCTGATTAAAAGCATGGAAGTGGTGCAAGCCAACATTCAGACAGAGCTTTCATTGTTGACTGTGGGCCATATTGTGGGCCATATTCAAACTAAAAATCTTTAAATTAAATGAATGCATACTAATATTACAGAAGAAACAAACGCACACATTTGTGAAAGCCGCTTTTGGGGACATTTCATAAAATTCTAAATATTATATTTATTATTATATTAGTATGAAACATAATGTATGTTTAAATTATGCAAATATGCACTAACTTACCCTAAAACTTCATAGAGGAAATCGGTATCCATTGTTGCAAATTAGGTAGATTTTCAATAACGTTCAGAAGTTATTGCTGAAATGCACATCAAGAAAACAAATACCCACAATTTGTCTCAGTTCCTTACTGCAAGATACTAACAGTTGCGCTAAAGGCACATGAGAGATCTTTGGGTAATGCTCTTATTATAGAACAAAGAGAGGCATTGGAGAATTAACTACAGTGCTGCAGTAGTTGAAAGAGAGGGAGGTGTTGTTTTTCAGAACTTTCTTGCTAATGCTTGTGACAGTGTCAGAATGACAATGCTTTATACATGGTAGTGAAATGTTTTTAGCATATTACCTAAATACATATGTCATCTGTGTTTATCAAATTAAGGTGATAAGAGAAAAATGATACAAGAATAAAAATACATAAAGATGTGAACAATAGCAATTATATTGTCTAATTGCTTTGTAATCTTTACATTTAACAAGTTCACTCAAAAGAGAATGATAGTTATTATTATTGGAGAAGC
Source organism: Forbesichthys agassizii (assembly GCA_026546735.1). Lineage (NCBI taxonomy): Eukaryota > Metazoa > Chordata > Actinopteri > Percopsiformes > Amblyopsidae > Forbesichthys > Forbesichthys agassizii. The sequence goes on along the minus strand of JAODLL010000672.1, from coordinate 1,644 downwards.
ATTAAAAGGAATGGTTCCTTTTCACAGTACATGTCATAACAAAAAATGTACAAGCCTACCTTTCCAGCCTTTGAGTGTGATGTTTGTTCTCTCTTGGTCCCTAGAATTCCAGAAAGAGATTGGCCAGTGAATGATTTATCCACAATGGTTTATCCCTTAAGTCAATTCCACTACTGGTAATCCCAAAGCCGTAGAGCATTATTTGAGTGGTGTGCGTGCCGTTGTGAATGAAAATTCTCATGAATTACAGGTTACAGACCCTTGAAAGTACAAATCCTTGAATAGATTTAGACACACTTTGCTTTTATTTTCTTGTAAAATAGCACAATTCATCAAGTGCCCTTGATTAATTATACCCAAGAAAGTATACCACAGAATAATGCTATTGTGTAGTACTCCCAACAAGAAAATTATACCACATTTTGGTGTAGTTCATGTGAAAAATATTTTCTACATAATCTCATCAGATCACTTAACCATTACATGCATTTTGAATGTACACACACACTTGCTGTAGTGAAACACTGCTATGCCACACAATCAACATTAGTAATTTTTATACAAATTGAACAAAGTGCATAGACATTTTATCAAATGTTGTAGGAGAACATGCTTTGTGACATACTGTAAGTATTCTTTTAAACGTCAAACTTTTACATGGCTAGATTAATGGCCCCAACATTGGGAACAAAATTGTGTCCAAAACAGGACATATTTAAATAATATTTTCTCACCATTATAACAAATAGCCTAAACAATATAAAATAGACAATGAAAATTAAAAGAAGATTGTTAGAAGTACAATGCAAATGAGGACAGGCACAATGTGTCCTCTTACACCCATTAGAAGCATATAAGTCCAATTTCTCCACGATAAACTGTGTGTGCATGCTGTGGTTTTGTTCAGTTACAATATTCTCATTTGTACAATCATTAGAATGCGTGTTCCGTTGAAAAGGGCCCATGATCATTTCTGGGACATTTCATTGAAGGTCTCTAACCAAAAGCTTGCAAATTAAAATACTTTTTGCACATATTTGAGGGTGCGGATGATTCTTCACATTTAATTTGGGCACTCAATAGAAAGCAGGTTATAAAACCAACAGAAACCAGTAGGCTATTGCGTGAAGGGTGACAACCCCCGTGGAGTCAGTATCGCGTCTGCGCTGGTATACCTCTACTGCACGAGATTTAAATGTAATCTGGTAGAATTCAGAGTAGATATTTCCTGCAATAAAGCTATCAGTCCATCAGGTGCTATGATGAGGTAGATTGAAGTTGACCCTTGTGTACATACTCCAGTGCAGTGGCAATGGTCCTTGTGTCCATCTCAATGCTTCGTGCCCAGTTCTCCACATCGCCGATTTCCTAAGAGACACAGAACAGCAATTGAAATGGTTCCTGTGATTGTAAGGTGAAGCGATATGAACTAGAGCAATGTTCCCTCCTGGTTAAAATGCAATGAATAACACACACATATATGTATATGTGTGTATATATGTATATATACACACACACAAATATATATATACATACATACACATATATACATACATATATACACATATACACACACACACACATACATATATATATATATATATATATATATATATATACACATATATATACATATATACACAC
>JAODLL010000671.1:0-13820 GCA_026546735.1 Forbesichthys agassizii | reverse complement strand
CTATGCTAAAACTGTCTTGTTTGTTGTGTATTGTGTTTTATTGTTTTATTTTATTTATTAATTGTATTGCATTGATGGGTACAGCACTTTGGTCAGCATTTGCTGTTTTTAAATGTGCTTTACAAATAAAATGACTTGACTTGACGATAATGCCACCTGTATAATATAAACCTAACAATGCAAAAATGTGGTTTTGCACAAATGTGCATAGATGACCAGTTAAAAGTGAAATTAACATTAATGGGAAGAGAGGACATCACCCCCTAAAACGGGTTGATATTTATTTTGAATGCACAAATTAATGTAAATTATAGTATATTCACATTCTCATCATATGAGATGCCGACTTCATGGAAGTTAAAAAAGGTTAAAAAAGGCAGATCAAACTAACAGGGGCAATGGAATGAATAGCTGAATGGTAGTTCAGCTTCTTCTCAACCAATTAATTTCAAGGTGACTGTTGACTGAACAAATACTACCACTGTCTGCTGTATACTGCAGTATAAATACTAACATGCTACATGGGAAAACTGCCACCAGTCTAGAGGATAGTTTCACATGCGTGGTGCCACATCATAAAAATAATGTAGAATTTTTCTTTAAAATGCATATCAAAATGCAAATGTAGATACAAATTAATACAGCTCAGTGACAGAATCATACAAGAGGTTGCCAATCCAAGCACATGGAAGAACTGGTAAATCTCATTATGGATCGCACTTAAATGTATCGTAAACGATTGTAAGATAATACACTTTTTGCCAAAAATCTCCATGCGGTCCACTAGCTTGCCATTCTCTGTGCTTGCTGGAATAATAATCAGGTGTTTCTACAGCCCTGACTCCATAAATTGGAACACAAACAAAGTGATGCATACCACATACAATAATACTACCTTCACAATTTGGTTCCAATGTTTGAGGCGGAGCTTCTGAGGAAGCAAACTATGGCATTGAAGGGAGATGGGTTTTTGTTTTGATTGAGTTCTAAAATCCAATAGCTTCTCCAGAATGACTTACTATACCTTAATGTTTTGGAGAAATATGTGTTGTCTACTTGAGGGACACAAATACTGTGAAGGTGGGATGCTTTTAACAGTAGCTCCGTCTGTACGAGACACATGATAGTGTGTGTGGTTCATAGGACTTTCATGAATCACCTGTTCCCAGAGTGATACAGAAGCGGGAGAAGAAACTCTTCTGTCACATGGATATCTTACCTCTGAGCCCTGCTGTGTTTCAGTTAGCAAACAAAGGTGAATGTTTTCAAACATGTTCAGCTTTCCATTTGCTTTGAGTTCACTGTGAACGTTTGTGAACACACAGAATAGAGCTGAGGAGGTCGTTCTCTGCAAAAAATTGGTCCAGATAGGAGTAATCTCAATCACACACAACCTCATATGTGTGATTTTATCTGTCATTCTAGTGGCTAACTTGTCACTCAGTTATATTGATACGTTTTATGAATTCCTCTATCATGATTAAGGCTTAGCTAAGTGGTTGTATACCATTTAGGCCAACTGTCATACATCACATACATATAGCTAAAGTGTGAGGCATTTACAAATGTTTTCCAATTTAAACATTCAAAGAAAACCAGTTCACCTAGAACGTCCACCTCAGTTTGCTACATTTGAACTCACCTCTGGCCTTCTCATCCATGTCACACATGAAAAGCAAGAGAAGGCACCACCAGTCAACACAACCAGTCTGCCTCCACATCAACATGTTCACATGTTCTCCCACTGATTGCATGACTCATTCAAGGCCCAGGTATACTTGTGCGGACACAAGGACGAGTGCTTTCTGTGTGTGTCAGCTATTTCTGCACGTTACTGTAAAGGAATTAGCTATCTTTAGAACTATGTCACCTATGTGCACAAACTGCTCCCAATGAACAATGTTGGTGTGATTCAGAAATATAGGTCATGTTTAGAACACGCGTGTGAACGTAGCAGGCCACGTGCATGTGCAGCCAATGTGCATGTCCGTACAATGTTGGTGCAGCACAGACAGTCCCTATGGACCGTGTGGATCCATCCACAGACTGTGAAGCAGGCAGCTGTGTAGAAACACCTGAGTATTATTATTAACATTATTATGAACAGGCAGCTAGCAGACTGTGAGGATATTCACTGGATTTGACATGTAAGTATAAGATGTACAATCGCTGACTCCACCCTTAAGGCCCATGTCCGTGCTAATTCCTTGTGCATACAGAAGCAGCTGACACGCCCACATGGCGCTGAGACGAGTCTGCAAGAGGAGAAATGAAGTCAACAGCCTGAGCACTAGTTGTGTCTGTGTGTCTGCAGAACCTGGTCCTCTATTGTTTAGTCTTTTGTTTGGATATATAAATGAGGCTGTTCGTTTACATTTGCAATCATTATTTATCTACATTTAACTTTACATTTAAAAGGATATGCATTCACCTATTTAAAAGAAGTAGTTCTATCCGAAATTCTCATTCACGTTTGAAATACACATAGATCAGGCCTACATTTAGCATAAAATTAAGATAAGCAATTAAGATATGTTTTACTGAATTAATATGTCATTCTTAATTTAATTCATGCTCATTTTGAATCATTTGGAGCAAAGCATAGGCCTATTCATGTGTTTTTGTACATTGTTCATATATAATATATACATATATAAATCCTATAAAGATGGCATGGTTTACATGTTTACAATACATGGAAACAGTTTGCCCATAATACTTACATAATATATATGAAAGCAATATTATAATCTGAATCTGAATGTGATTTGCAAGATGATTTTCAAAATATTTAGAATTTGTTATTTTTTAACTTTAATCTGTCCATGGCTGTAATACATTTAAATACAAATGCAAACAATGTTATTTGTTATAATAAAAAAAAGCTTTCAATGGACAGAAGTGTAGAGATGTGCGTCTCTGCTCTGAGCAGGACAAGCATCCTCTGTGTGTGATGGGCAAACGGACGTTAAACTCCGTGAAATTCCATCGGAATGCCACAGAGAAGGAATTCCGTGTTCTCGAGGAAGACAGATGATGGATATTGCTGACAGACTTGGCAGAGAAACAAATTTCAACATGCTTGTCCTTGCAGCACGAGTGCGGACACCAACAACACCCTCAGACAGGAAGTGTCACCCGGACCTAACCACCTCCGGGAATGTTGAGGGATTAGGTCATCGGCACGACATAACAATGTCCTGTATTATGTGGATAATGCACATGTCATAATGCTGCAGGACTGCTCTGTTATGGAATGAATACTTGTTGTGTGTTGTTATCGATGCAGTCTTCTTCTTACACACATAAGATCTATTCATTATTATTTACTATAAACTATTTATTATTGACATAATTGTTTACTATATTAACTTTAATGAAAAGTGACACTGGGTCTCTGAGAGACAGCACATATGTAAACCCAGACATTGCTAATGATCACAGTTTCCTACAACACTTGTTCTGTAACCTTTCTTTTATAGGAGCTGTCATCCAAGTCACCTGTGTATGTGTGTTTTGTAAAGTATTCTATTCAAGTAAACGGTGTATGTGTGCCCCCAGGCCGCTGGGTGAGACAGCCACACTCACACACACACACATATCAGAATGTCTCTTTTTGATGACATCACAAGGCATGTCTGATAAGATCTCGGTTATCTCCAAGCCTGCATGACCGGGTGTGAGACTTGCTTCCTGCCCGTTATGGGGGCCCACTGATACGTTGATAGAACAGATCCTTCTCTGGTTCTGTGAGGGAGGTTTTGTACTTCAGACATGTTCAAAAATGGTAACATTTCATAAATGCATTCTTATGTTGAAACTGAACTGAAATTGCTGTGTAAGGATTTCCAATCATGAAACAATGGATGTGCAAGAGGTCATGATGGAAGACATGGCTTTTCTTATCTAATCACTGTGGCCCTCATTTTTGTATGTTAGCTAGCGCAGCGTAAAACAGCATCTTGGCCAGACCGCAGAAAGCATATGCTTTGCCTTCACATCTGACCAAATATTCACTTGGTGAATAGGGTCTGGTACGCTCCATTGGTGATTGTTTGCCATCTCTGCCTGCTACTGGGCATAGACATCTGGTTAATTCTAGGGCTGGACGATATACCGGTATATATCGGTATATTGGTATTTTTTCAAAAGAGATATAAAATTAGACAATATAGTTTATTTTGCTATAGTTATATTATGCATTTATTCATGACTTTTTCGATTTGTTTGTCTTCCCCACCATACCGTGTCAAAGGGGCGGAGACACCAGAGAAAGCTCACATATGTCAATTAATGTCGCTAAAAATAAAATAAATTCACATTTCCGTCAGGTTTCCTGTTTTTTCTCTATGCCTGAAGATTTAGCCCACTTTATAGAAAATACAGATATATATCGTGGAACGGTATTCAACCTAAATATATCGTTATATTATTTTTGGTCCATATTGCCCAGCCCTAGTTAATTCTAAAAAACGATTGAACAACCTTTAATCAATTAAACATTGTTACAACTGTTTGTACAACCATTATCAAACATACGCTCGACTTCAACGTTATCACACTTAGCCATCCCCACTGGTCTTGGCCTTGGGGCGCCATCCAGGTGGCTGTGTGAAAACTAAAGCAACCAAGGTTTCCAGACTATAAACGTAGCAAAACTTGAGCAATGGAGTCATGAAACCACTGACTCTTAGAAAAAGGTTTGTCAATCACTAATAAGGTAAAGCCATACTCTATGTATCATGAAACCTGGAGGGCAAGAGCACAATTCTAAAATCAACTTTACAAAATCAACACTTTCCTCTGCCGTTTTCATACAAACAATGGAATAGCTAATCACTCTCTCCTTACCACTGTTGGGCAAGTTACTCAGGAATTGTAATAAGGTACTAGTTACTTATTACTCCTTCAAAAAGTAATAATACTACTTTACTTATTACTGTGTATTAAAAGTAATTACTGATGTTACTAGTTACATTACTATATTACTTTCACAATCGCTACCCTGCCTCGGCCCTTCCGAAAAATGTCAACCTGTGTAGCCAGCTCATTTTAGAACTGAATCCTCTTTATTGAAACAATAATTAACCTTAGGATTCAACAATCAGCCAAAGTGAAAACATTGCAGCCTCTCAAACCAGATGATTGGACAGGTTGGTTCAATTAGCCTACTCTAAGTTTGCTAGGACCAGAAATCTTGTTCTTGTAACACAGTATTAGTTACTTGAATTAGTAATTGTAATATTATTACTGTTTTGGAAATAGTAATTAGTTACTCTACTAGTTACTGAAAAAAGTTATATTAACTAGTAACTAGTTACTAGTAACTAGTTACTGCCCAACACTGCTCCATCAAATATTTTTGCATAGAACTTCCACTCTTCCATCAAAAGTGCAACTTATGATTCTGCGTTCCTTTGGAAGGTAGAATGCAGTATTAGCCATGTGCACTCTGCCACAGTATTGTGCACTCTACTATGCCGTGTTTGTAGGCACAGGTTGTGACAAAATGACACCCAAAACGGGCGCTAAAATGCTAGTAAGCCCCTGTGTCTTCTTGATTATGCCATACACAATCAAGACATGTATAAGCACACAGTAGAGAGGCAATGTCCTAGATGTATCATATGGATGTGTGTTTAAAGCTGTTCTGTAAAGTTGTTCTCACACTTTCTACCTGAAAGAGGGTGACCTGTTTGCAACCGGAATAAAGGATATTTTAGAGGACATATTGTGCTTACTGTAATCTTGTTTGAAACTATCACTCTTTAGTTCAGCTGTTGGTGAATTTCCACGATGTACTGGTTCCTGCTACAGTTTTCCTATTAGGATTTATATATATTTTTTAAATTTCTTTAAAATATACAATTATTAAATGGTTGTTAAATCTTCTCCATTTGTGTATTAATGTACTTTCAACTATCATTCCTGGAATCTAACGTTTGAAAACATACATAAACGATTAAGTACTTAATGTCAAGTATTACAAGTATTAAGGAGCAGGTTTAGGCATCGTGCTCAAGGATGCTTGATTATTATTTTTTTATTATTAAACCTTTATTTTACCACGAGACAAATGGAAAACATGTTTTGTTTGTTTGTCTAAATGATAATGAGCTTGTGAAACACAGACAATATTTGTAAAAAACTAGATTGAAAGTAATAAAGTATTTTGACATTTGTACACATAACATATATATTTTTCTGTATTTGTAATATTATTGTATGATTAATTCAGATGTACTTGAATCTTATTGGCTGAACTAAAATATAAATTATTTCTCAAATAAAGTGGGTGAACATTTTTCTTTATACTGTTCTTCTAAATATGTTTACATTCATAACAATTGAATCTTCATACAGTATTTCATGGACTATTTTTATGGAATACTGGCCAGTTATGTCTAGATAATACAAATATAACAGCTCTTTCTTGTTTCCTTACAGTCCGCTTATCAAGTGCACGAGCATTACAGATGTCAATAAAAAGAGCTCTATTTGGTCATTCAAAGCACCATCAAATGACAACATGTTACCAGCAGGACACCATTATAGACCACCAGACTCCTTTCAATCCCATTAGAAACCCATAAATAAATGTCAAGAATCAGTCACAGGTCACTTCCAAACCTGCAGGATAAATTTCACAATTTCATATCAATCCATCAGGAAAAGATTTAATAACATTACAAACCATTACAAAACCACTATGAACTGATAGATAACAATATAAACAAACGTAATTATATATTTCAGATGACTTAAACTTGTTTTGCTTAAGAAGATTATTCTCTTTATAATAGCCGATAGAAACACACACCTCTAAACCAACCAGTTTCCTTACTTTATTATACATGTTTCTATATATTATAAGACACATAATTCAGGTATTTATATCAATATTATGTTCTGGGAGAGCAGTAGCATTGAAATTACCATTTTACATCCACTGGGATAGCCCATAGGGATTGTGTGGACTCAACATGTAGCTGGCATCCCACAATGAACTGCTCTCTTACACATATGCTCTTCTCATGACCCCTGCCCTCTCAGCTCAGAGATGAACTCTCTGCAGAAAAGATCATATCTTCACATAGTTAGAAAATATCTCTCTTTAACCGCTCACAACTTTACATCTATGTGATATAAGCTGTAAGAGACAGAAGATTTATGTCTGCTACGTTAGCTTACTTAATGTTTGTATATTTAACTGCTCTTGGAGGCTTGTCATTAGCTTTACTAGATTTTACTTGAATGGGTATCTCAGGGTGGCTAGTTATATATAGCTGTTGTCTTATCTAGATATGTATTATATAGCTACTGTTGAATATTTGTAAACTTTTCCATTTTGATCCAAGATTATAAAATATGAATTGAAATTTATTTGCAAACAATTTACGATTGGTTAATGGCTCAACATAAGTATTGTGCTAGTGCTAAGATGTATGTGATTATATTGTATTGTATAGAGTATTTTATTGTGTATCATAGAGTTTACTGCGGTTTTCTGTTTTTACATTGTAACAATACACTATTGCTATATGAAACGCTGATAATGCTATATAAATAAACTTTACTTACTTACTTACTTACTTAGCATCAGTAACATCAAGATAACTTACTAACCTCACCATTCAGATACGTCAAATATATTTAGATAGCATGCTACCTTGGACAGCTCCCGTAAAGCACAACTAAAGATGCACTTTATTAACGAGCAAGTTACATGCTGCCTTGGAAAACGAAGATGTAAGTCTGTTGTAGCTAACAGACTTGCAACGTGCAACGTTAAACCATCTTAAGTGCGTCGCAATCGAGAAACAAGGCCCAGTCTTTAATAGCGCTATAGGAGATGTGACAATAGGGAAGACAGGGGATTATGCATCTAAAATTTGATACAAACTATTTACATGTCTCTGCTATAAAATGTTGTAGCTATTATCTCTACAACACAAACAGAAAATGCATGGTATAGTCTCAAACACAAGGAGTTAAATGTTACAATTCACCCCATAGTCCAGGTTAGTTGTAACATACCCTGGGGTAAAATGTAACATTTTGAAAAAATGATTATGCCAAAAAGTTAACATTGAAAGATTATTATTTAACAATTAAATGCCTTAACATAATTGATGTGTGTGTAAGAGTACATAATGCATATTATTCATTAATAATAATACACGAATACACTTATTATAGTGTATGTGTAATGTGTGTGTGTGTGTGTGTGTGTGTGTGTATTTTGGGCCGTCAGTCACATGGTACTTTATTTTTAATTTTTCTTTCTCTTTTCTAAGACTAAGGACTAAATTGGGCGAGTACACGGTGAATCGGGTGATTCGTAACTTGTTACTTGTTATTACTGACCCATGTTACAACTATCTATATAACTTTATAACTATCTATATCCCAAAATATAGATGTTTGGGAAAAAAAACATGAGAAATTTGATTATCAGCCCTAGAAGTGCGGCGGCGCTCCTCCTCACAGCAAGGAGGCACTATTAATGCTAAACAAACAGGAGTAATGGAGGCACAGTGCTTATAAAAGCACAAAATAGATGGATACTTGGATCAGAGCAATTAAACATGTTAGCTCATATTCATAACATATCATGCTGCACAGGACAGAATAAATGTCTTCAGCACCAATATCAAGTTAGAACTTGTCAGTTCACAGATACATATTCATGAATCTCTCTCACATTCTATCTCTGTTCTGCTGTAAACAGATTACATGGCATCTGATTGGCAGAGATCCAAGACTTTACCAGCATGCATAATCACATACTCTTTTTGTTGTATACAATCCAACTCCGCCTTAAATCACTTTAGAGAACCACACACGCGTTCTTAACACTCAAACAAAAAGCTTAAATTTGTTCTTCCTATTTTTCCTTTTAAATAATTATTCCTTTAATAAAAACTGATTCATTCGAGATTAAAGTTAAAGATTGATAAAAATATTGATTGAAAATTGATTAATATGAAGATTAAGAATATATATTTAGTAATAATTAATATTATCTTAATGTCTGCTGTGCTATGACTTTCTGCTGAACTCCACAGCTCGCGGCTCAGGAGAATCATGGGCGAGTCATAAAGGATGGGCTGTATCACAGAAGCCTGTGGTGTAGAGCTGATCAACAGTACCATTGTCACTTCAACATAAAGCAGCGTGCTAATGTGCCAGGAATGTTGGATTTGGGGTTCAATGCCAGAAGGCCAGATCACCCGAGAGAGAGAGAGAGAGAGAGAGAGAGAGAGAGAGAGAGAGAGAGAGAGAGAGAGAGAGAGAGAGAGAGAGAGAGAGTCTTTGTCTAATGGCTTCTGAGTGGCGAGCGCAGAGGTTACTAGGTCTCTCAAGATGAGTGACTTTGTTAAATACTATTCTGAATATGTGTGCACATGTGTAATTACTACAGTATGTATGTAACACTTCTGTTTAACTGTTTAAATATGTGATCTAACATTAATCCATATTTCCACACTGGAAGTGTTGCATTTTAACACTACAATATGACTTGAATATAATTGGATTTGTAAGAAGCCGTAGTACTTAGCATACGATATCATGTAAAGAAATTAGGGAAGCACTGATTATTAAATTCTGGGCTGATACTGATAAGGATGTTTAAAATAACAAATTGGCCAATATCCAAATACACCAGGCCCAGCCAGTGGCTGTTATGGGTGCTTTATTTGTGGTTTCCAATTTAATATGTTGCCAGCTCAATATGGTTCTAATGAGAGCTGGCCAGTGAATCTACTGGTTCTAATGATTATTAGATTAGTGAATCTATTGGTTCTAATGACAGCTGGCTAGTGAATGGAGTGCACCAGCTGGGCGTAAAAATGTTGGTCTTTACTCTTACGTCGGTCTTAGCTACGTTACACTTTACGATTCTAACTTACCCAGCGTGCACCAAGCTTGACTGACCCCGGTCGTAGCTGCATCTGGTCTTAAAGTACCCATTCCATGAAAACCAAGTATTTCTAGTTGTTTTAGGAATTAGGAATCAATGTTACACAGAGAAGTAGAAAGCCTTTCAAAGTGGCCTGTTAGCTTCCTGGTCTGTATTGGCTAAAAAATGGAGAGGGGCGGGGAAACAGGTGAATGAGAGAAACGTGCATTTGTTGTGTAGATTACTGCACACAGTTTGTTTGGTAACGCCCCTATGAGGATATGGCCAGCTATCAGCGAAATATGCAAGGGACTGATGTTGATCGCCAGTACGGTACACAAACCGTAAGTAAAAGTTTAATGTTCAACATTTGCAGATGACCAAATCTGTAAATCTATTTTTTGATTTTTTGAAACTAACTGCAGGCTACCATAGCATAAACAAGTTGATTCTGTAGGATAGGCATATTATCAAGAGTGATGTGCACATCAATAACTACATTATATTAATATATGTTATTGTTCAGAAACTGTAAACGGATTTGAAATAGGCTGCTGACATAATGTTGTGTTGATTTACTTTACTTAAACATTGCTGATTGATAAAGATGCACTTGCGTGTCATACCGAATTTGTATCCCCTGCCGGAAACGAATTGCCGTCATTCATTAATGAATACATGCTTAAGGGTACATGGCTGTTTAGTGGGCAAGAAAGGCTGCAATGTTGTGGTATGATATAATTGAACCTTCATTCATGAAATAATGTGCTTAAATAATAATAATACATGGCTGGTTATCAAAACGTATCACCATTCCTACTCAGGGCTGTGTGACCAAGCTGCTGCTGTGTTGACACGAACAACAATGAACTACATTTTGTCGCCTGTATCCTTTATTGTATTCTGGACGGCGAGGCGGAAGCAACAGTCACTGAAATCAGACCGTTATCTAAAGAGTTGTTGTATGGTGCTATTCCACATAAACTATGTGGTATTTTCACCAAAGCTTGTCAACTACATTGCATTGAGAAGTCAAGGAACTGTGTCGACAAGTGAAAAAAAGCATAAAATGACTCCTTTAAGATGCACGTCCTTGTGAAAACAGGAAAGCGTTGATCAAGCAACACTATCCAAAACGCACTAAACTTTTCCCTTCAAAGAAGCTCTACAAGAAAAATGTATTTAAAATTATGCTATAGGCTAAAGAAATAGCCTTCAAAACATGCTAAGCAAAACAACATCAACAAAAACAGTCTGCATGGAAATTGATCAACAAATACAATCAATAATGAATAAAGAGGACAGAGTTCTAGCCAGGCATACAGTAGACCTACCTACTGTGGGAATAAAGGAAAAGCTATAATCAAAAGCCAAAACGGCAATGATTCCTCTTTTAAAAGCCTGCCGACTGGGAAATAATGTTCAACATAAAAACTCAGTTAATGCCTACGGTAGTATTTATTTATATTTTGTTATATATGCGTGTGTCCGGTCACGGAGCCGTTTCAAGCATAGCATATATTCGACTACTGTAAGATGCGCGCTGTCATCGTTGTTAAACTGAATGTGGTGGTTGACTGCGGACAGTTGAAGAGGTAAGAAAGAAATTTAATGTTTTAAAGAATAACCTTTTTAAAACATGCAAACCGGGAAAGGATAGGACATTTAACAATAAGCGTATTATAGCAGCACCATCAATTAAATAGTTGCATTTGTCCGATCATTAACAATCTTTCTTAATGCTCTTATTTATTATGTAGACAAGCGTCAGCATTTTTGTTGTTGTTGTGTAATCAGTGTGTTGTCCATTACTACCATGATTATTCTGACTTTTCTGACTTACGCCTGCTCCACATTAGCCCTAAAGGTTACACCCAGCCACAACACATAAAAGGCTTAAATCTAACTCGTGCATTAGTCGTAACTTTAGGTTGGTCTTAACTTTCAGTCGGATGAAGCGTTACACCTAGGTCTGCGCTTAGCTGGTGCACTCAGCTACGTTCTAATTATTATTAGACCAGTGAATCTACTGGTTATAATGATTATTAGACCAGTGAATGTACTGGTTCTAATGATTATTAGGCCAGTCAATCTATTGGTTATAATGATTATTAGACCAGTGAATGTACTGGTTCTAATGATTATTAGGCCAGTCAATCTATTGGTTCTAATGATTATTAGACCAGTGAATCTACTGGTTCAAATGATTACTAAACCAGTGGATCTTCTACTGGTTCTAGTGCAGCCAGCACTGACAGACATAGCTCAGGACGTACCTTTACACACGGTGTCTTTCTCTGTAGTGCACGCCTGGATTTCCACCTCCACTCCGTCCTCGCAGAGCGTGCACGGCAGGCAGGGCTCACGTGCACTCTCCTGGTCGGAGTAGGTGTTGGCCGTGCAGTTCTCGCAGCTGGTGTCGCGGTCAGGCTCGCAGCTAAAGAGCATGCCCTGGCCGATGGGGCAGCGCGTGCACGGCTGGCAACGCTCCGTGGCCGCCGTGCGGTACAGGCCATAGTCGCACACGCACACCGCATCGTTGCTGTCCGTGCACGGCGTCTCCATGCGCAGAGGGCTGACGCAGCGCGTGCACGGCTGACATGTCTCCGTGTGGCTCCAGCTCTCTGAGAAAGTCTCACCTGCACACATGGACCAGCGGTCACTAGCTGTGTGGCAGGTATTGATCAATGTCATCAGGTATCATGTACTGATCAGGTATTGACTGGATCAATGCCTGGATGGTCAGATAGGAATCAATGTCTGTTATAAAGGATAATACTCTCTACACTATGTGTATGTAGATCAATACATTGTGTTTTCAATGCAGGAAAAACCTCCAAAAACACTAAATTATGCAACATAAGCATTTAGAGGAGCAATGTGTATGTGTGTGTGTGTGTGTGTGAGTGCGTGGATGTGTGTGTTCAAAGTCTAGGGAGTCCCAAACAAAAGAAATTGGTTGGTTTGTGGACAAATGTGTGTGTGTGCGTGCATACACACACACACACTCACACAAAACACTAAAGGCTAACATTTATTATTAATAACCAAACATCATGATAATGGTTGGATAGTGCTGATGAATGGAGATGCGTGTGTGTGTATGGGGCATCCTAACGTGAACTGTGAGGTCTTTATCCCCTTTGATTGACAGGTACACCCAGGGTACTTTGCTGTAGGTCTATATGTTTCAAAAGTTACTGTATGCAACTGCAGTACTTTATAGTCCCACCATTTTCTGGTCTTTTGTCTTGTGACTGGGTATAAATAAACACTTCTAGCTCTTATCTTAATGGCTTAAAAACCTTAGAATGACTTTATATGTTGCTATTGTCATGTTCAGGCATTCTGGCATTCATGCACTCTAATATTCACCTCCTCCATTACCCTAGTGCCTCTGAGCTAACTATACCAGCAGATGGGCCCAATCAGCTATCTACTGTCACTACATACAAAGACAAGGAGACAGAATTGTCCATATAAGGGCAGGGTCAGGCTGGGCCCTGGGGCAGCCGCAGTCACACACACACACATGCACACACACACACACTCTCTCATCCCTTGAAACAATTTAATTTAAGAGAACAGCAAGCCATGTTTTGTGTGTGTGTGTGTGTGTGTGTGTGTGTGTGTGTGTGTGCGTGCGCATGCATGTGTGTGTGTGCACCCACTATCCAGGCAGGGAACGCAGACGGTCTGTGTGTCTCCACAGGTCTGCTTGACTCCTTCCCCAGGCTGACACTGTTTGCAACACTCCCCCCCACTGGTGAAATGGCCTGAGTTACATGGCTCCTGATTGGCCAGAGACCCCACCTGTCAATCCCAGCAGAGGTCAGAGGTTAATCAATCAATCAATCTTTATTTATATAGCACTTTTCATACAAATTCATGTAACACAAAGTGCTTCACACTACGT
>JAODLL010000670.1:0-11095 GCA_026546735.1 Forbesichthys agassizii | reverse complement strand
TCCTCTGCATCCAGCGTGGTGGAGGCCGGTTCCTCCTGCGATGGCCTGAGCTCGTCTGGGATGTCCTCTGCATCCAGAGTGGTGCAAGCAGCTGCAGGTTCCTCCCGCGATGACCTGAGTTCATATGCGCAGAGTCGTAGCTTCTCCATCAGCTCCTCTCCGACCTCCACGTCACGCAGCTCAGACCACCACCCGTCTCTGAACACCGCGGGAACACAGATGACTTGTCTGAGGCCGCGGTACTGACCTGTAACCAGGCAACGAGAGTCATATCATATCCCACTCTGTGATTATTTTCCACACATACAAGCCTTACTCCTGTCAAATGTTTATATATATATATATATATATATATATAGTTATATACAGTATATATTGTTAAATGTTTTATATATATTATAGACCACTTAGAAAGTCCTCAAGCTTCTCTATGGGAGAAGCTCATTGAAGTAGATCATTTCAAAGATGGCAGTGGCCCAAAAGAGCATAGCCTCGTGAGATCAGGCCCTTTTGGTTCACTTCAGTTTCATTTCGAATTAGTCTGGAAAGCCTAGGAACCATTTTGAATGTGTCCGAGTAGCAACTGAACTTTCCATTCAGCATCGTGTTTAAAGCTGTACGGGCCTGGTTTAGGTGTGCCGACAGCAAAACCGGCCAGATGGTTCATCCAATCAACTGCCAATCAACAAGTCTTTTTTTGAAAGTACCTGGCATTCACAAACAGTTTCAATGTACGGCTCCCAATTCCTCTGGCATGTCAGGTTAAAAAGAGCCATCATCTGCTTTATAACGGCCAAACCGCCGATTGCATAGAGAATGTGCTATATGAATACATTTGACAGTGACATATCTACGCCTACACATTGTACTAGCATACCTGGGCGTTGCAGGCCCAGGGAGAACAGCTCGTCTGGACTACACAGGCCATTCCATGCCTTCAGCACAGCCAGGATGCTGTTAACTGCCGATAAAGACACAGTTCTGCCGGTCTTGGAAGCCACAGCTGCCCGTCGATCGGTCACCAGCCTCTGGAAGTCCGTTTTCAGCCATTTCCTTGAAGGAAGGAGATGGTTTTAGGTAATTTATGGCAGGCAGCTGTATGTGTTTGATATAAAACCGGCATACTGTAAAGCTTTTGTATGATCTTTCATACAAAAAGAGGACACACACGTTCTGACCAAAATTGTGGCCGCCATCTTTATTTCAAAATGGCCGCCATAATTAAAATGAACTCTTCTGTTACAATAGTGGTGCAGCTTAGCAGTCGCTCTATGAGGCACTTACCGGTCACGGAGCACCTCCAAGACTGGCCTGGAGAAGAACGCCGGGCCCTTCACGGCCCCGCAGTCAAATACTCTCGCCCTCTGCAGGTCAACGTGGAAACTGCCGCTGATGTTGCCCCAGACACTGACGCCTATGACATCTGCATTGGAAGCAGAAGAGCTGCTTCGGCATAAACACATTCAGAAGACCCTCCCCTTGTAGAAGGCGGCCATTTTGCCTACCTGAGGATCTCACGCTCAGCTTCTCCGCAACATCGGCCCTGGCCGCGCTCGCCAGCTGGGTCCCTATGGCGACGAAGCGGTGGCTGTCGATGGAAGGAGCATTTTCCACAAGCAGGGAGCACCGGAGGTTGACGAGGAGGTCCCCGGCCACGACCACCATCACCTCCCTGTGGGCCCGCCGGTCAATCAGCTGCCCATAGTCGCGGTAACGGTCCACGGTTGTGCTCAGGTCCATACCGCCAGCGTCGCTGTCAATCAGGATGATGACGTCGCTGCTCTGGAAGGCCTCCTCCAGGGCCACATGGACGGTCACCTGTGTGGAGGGCAGCAACGGCACTCCTGCTTATGTTCTGTTAAAGGTGCAGTCAGGGATTCTGGAGGAAGGTTGTTGATATGTGATCTCGATCAAAACAACACTTTGGGTGCGAAATTCTATCTTTTGGCCAGGCTTCCAGGTGAAGGGCATCTGTAAGACCATGCTCGGAACACCCTGCACCTTGTTTGATTCAACTATTTTTAGCAGATATGCTAAAGAGTGTTCTTGTAGATATATAGTATTAGCATGACCAGAGGTGTGTTCTGAATTGGCAAACGTTCGTGGCGAACATGTTTGCTTTGACCTTGAATTTTGAAGTACAACTTGTGTAAACATGCCTAAAATATTAGATTTAAACCGTCACCCTTCGTCCAGCTATCAACGTGCGTTCGCCTTGAACTACCTCCTCAAACCGTTTGCTTTTGTTTGCGAACGTTCGCCAGTTCTGAACGCACCTCAGAACATTTATATTTAATAGACAATAAATCCTAAGTTGTATATTTCCAGCAGCAGTTGTATACTGTACATGTTTATGTCTACATGTGTCTCTGCTCGCTCGCTGTCGCTGGGCTGTGTAGCAGAAGTATGTGAAACTACAATCACAGGGGGTGACCCTGCATTCACACCGCCCATATCGCTCAATCGCTGATGAGCTGTCGCCAAGCCCTCTCTAGTGTCCAAGCCGCCAGCTCGGGAGTGGGCGGGTCTGAACTGGCTTGAGGTCTACAGTAGAATTAAATCAAATAAATCAAACGCACAAATAGTGTGCATTCCCTCAAAACAAATGTACATTTTGGAGGGAAATGTTTGTATAAATACTGTCATTACACTATGGACTGTGAACAGGCACTGGAACAGCGAGGGATTTTAAGCTAGCTATCGAGAGAGAGAACATCTGTCCTGCCATTGGTAGTCCCAGAACTCCGTCACCAACGGCTCGCTGGAAATTAGCATAAAGTTGAAAAGTTCTCGGTCACTGGGCTATGTAGCAGCAGCATGTGAAACTATTATCACAGGGCTGAGTCACGTGGCCTCGGTTAAACCAGAGCCATGGAAAGTTTGCATTTCACGTGGTTTATGGAGATACAAAACAGTTCCAGGAAGTGCTTGGTGGGCAATTTGAATCGATACATACAGATATATAACGTAATTTTCCCGTAATTACTAGTCAATAAATGCATCGATTTACATTTACAATATACTTTATAGGGTACTTGAGAGTATTTGAGGCTATCTTCTGGGAACTGTTTTGAGGTTCTCACGATCCGCCATTGCTGTGTAAAAAAAACAGTCCATTGGAGTGAACTGAGATGGCGCTAACATCTCTTTCCATGGCTCTGGGTTAAACAGTCTAGTCTAACACCAAAGATACAAGGCAGAGGTCACTGACACTGAGTCATATACATATACAATATACAGCCATGGCAAACATTAAGAGACCACTGCACATTGTTTAAGATGTAATAGTATAAATATACTGTAAATGTAAAACATTTACAGAAAATATAGAAAAAGTCTAAAATATAGATCTTTAAATATGTATATTACATGTATATAGAAAATAAAAAATTATAAATTGTAAAAATAAATGCTGCGTTGCTCTTTAATTTTTTCCGCGTGTATATATAATACCTATGGCTAAATAGTCATCGTTTAATAGTATGTGTTAAAACAGTACACTCCTAACAACCTGGAGGAGAAGAGGCATGGCGAGGTCCTCCACCTCCATCTTCAGGCCCTGCAGTTCCTCCGCATCGCCCCCTACGTGTAGCAGGTGGAGGCAGAGGGCGGATGTGTCCGGGAACACTTCGCGGGAGAGCAGGTGCGGTATGAGGCTGTAGCTGGTCGGGTGGAGGGCGCTGTGGGAGGAAGAGGACGACAGCCCTTCATGTTGGTGTGAAAGTTGCTGTATGAAAAGGGCAGTTGGCAGTTGATTGGCCAAACCATCGTTTTCGTTGTCGGCACACCTAAAACATAGCCTGGTGTAACCAGACCATCTTCACTGTGAATAAGTCTAGCCACGCTCCAATGGAAAGTGTTCCCAGTCGTTTCCTTCTACTGGGCGTAGACCTTTTTTTTTTAAACAATTGCTGAACCAATAGGCGTTGCGACAACGGTTTTGATCACCTCATCTAGCTCTACCACCATTTAGAAACATGCTTAACTTCAAGGTACCTAAACCACACCGCACACTAAAGCCACGTCCGTATAGCTGTCAATATGACGCTGATTGGTAAGTTCAGTTGCTACTCGGACACATTCAAGATGATTCCGAGGCTTTCCAGACGCAATTAAACTGAAGCTGAGGTAGGGAATAGGGACGATTTAACATGGACCATAGAACTATATATACTATATATAATACTATATATAATAATATGAACAGCCCTGTCTATTTTGTAACATGTAGCATGTAGCAAACGTTCCACCATCCTGACCGCAGGGTCAGTCTCAAGGTGACATTAAGGTGACACGCCCACTTAAAGGTACAGTCAGTGATGTAATTAAGCTGGAGTAGGAGCTGTTCCTACACACAGCCAACAAAAAGTGGTGCAGACCGCACCACACAACACCAATTTCAATGTGTGTGTGAAGGAGCGCCCTATGGCATTGAAGGCATAGGCGCTGTTTATTTTTATCAATTGATTCTCCAGAATGACACTATACCTTTAAGAGGCTAGAACCATTTCATCTTTGCTCCCATAGAAATGCATTACGTTGTCATTTCCGCTAACACAGCAGCAGCAGCAGCAGCTGATTTGTGTATATATTCAATCTCAGGAATGAACACATTCAAAGCGCTCTGAGAAACATTACCTGCTGATCCATATGTGAAAAGGCTGGATGAGACTTGCATACATCTTTTCCTCCTCTATCTGGGCCAGCTTGGCCTCCAGATTCTCTGCTGCTATCTCCACTATCTTATCTGTCGACATGTCCAGCTTGATGCCATAATATTCCTGCGGACATGCAAAGAATATTCAGGGAGTGCAAAGACATTTGATCCCCACGCAGGTTGATCCCCAAAGAGAAATACAAATGGGACACTGGGATCTTAAACTATACAACAGAAATAGATAAAGTCATAAAGCTGCTGCTTTAGGAATGATATAGGCAAAGGAAAGCCAGTGTATATTACCTGGCAGTACTCTGAGAAGTCATTGTACCCCCCCAGAATCAGACCTTTGCCCCCACGTTCTGTTAATTCTCTCCAAATCAGGGGGGATTGCTGGTGTTCCCATCCATTTGTTTCGCAGGTGTTTCTCAGCCATTCCTGTTAGAAACAAATATATATTGCTAATATAAACATAAAACGAAGAATTATAAGAACTACTGTCAAACTCACATACTGAATGCATAGGTGCTACACAATATAACACTGAAATTATTCAGTAACATGTCGAATCTTACGGTCCATTCGTCTGGGTGTATGCAGATTTTGTGGATCTTGAAGTTTGGTAGAGATACTTGCAGCTGGTCAGCCAGCAGTTCTGCCTTGGAATAATACGGGCAGTCTGCCTTGCCTGCAAACAAATGTGTTAGTAAAACATTTTAACATAAGACGCGAGTTAGTGTGAAATATGAGCATCAATAGACGTCATACCAGCTATAACAAATTTTGCCATCTCTCTCTGGCATCGGTTGCCTGGAAACAAACCAGTGTCGCGCTTAATTTAGCACGATATGGAAACAAAGCACTCACGAAGAGCTACTCATTGTGGCGTTGGTGTACATATTTCCATTTAAACCATTTATTATATAAACAATACAACTGTTATATTCTGAAAATCATAATAAGACAGTAAACTCAAGTGTTAATTTATTTAACATTTACAACCGCGGAACTGCTCGTTTTCCTGACGGACCCTTAATGGCGACGGACGCTGCTAGCATGTGAACAGCAGTACTACTGTACCCAATATTACAGAGAACAGAAATGTGTTCTTTTAACATAAAGTCGTGTGACTGGTGTTGACAGCGTGATGAGGACGATTCCGTGCTCCTGAATTGTACCTATAAGTAAGAGTTTCACGAATGTATTCTGTATATATATATATATATGTATGTATATATATATATATATATAAAGCTACGGGGTTTGAAAATACGTGTGCCCTTGTGGTTGTCAATGTTTACTGCCAAGCCACGAGCTGGCTGAAGGAGATGAAGGCAAACCAAAATGTTGTGTTTTCTACCGGACTTACTTTAATTACACCTACATTTAAATCACAATAGCTTTGGGGTTTTTGAAATACATAAATAATTAAATGGCGTGGAGGGGGGGAAGGACGCTACTTGCTAAACTTCACAAACTGTTGTCTTTAGTCAGCCTAGTGCAGAGATCTGCAACCTTTACCGTCAAAAGAGCCATTTGTCCATAAAAGGAAATATGTCTGGAGCCGCAGAAAATATTAAGTTAGCATATCTACATTAATAATTAACCTAAATTATAATTAATTAACGTTTTAACACCAGGGGGACAGTGAAATGTTATGGGGGAGCGGGGACATGTACCCCCTCCCCCCTTCCCTGCAACCTCCTCCCCCGCAAATATTTTTACTGTTTTTTATAAAGCATTTAAATGATAATTTCTGGTGACTTGAAAACAGAATATACTAAATACTATTCCCACACTTGCGATTTTGAATGTCAATAGTCATCCGGAGCCAGGCTAGTCTTTAGTAACCAGTGTAAGTACAACACTCATCTGTCCCAATTGTTTTGGAATGTGTTGCAGACTACATTATCACAGGACAATTAAATCGCATGTTAGCATCACATAATGTGTTGTTGCCGTGTTTCCAGTACAATACAGGGTGAACATAATTTACAAATCATTTTTATTTATTTCCTCATTGTGATTATTGTTATTAACTTGTGTGGTGCCTTAGGGCAAAGCTCTGTTGTTATGTTGTAGTGTGCATTATCGCTCTGTCTTGTCGTAAGGAAGCCATGTCTCTCCGGGTGGCGGGAGAAGGGGTCCTGCGGTGGACATCACACCTTTTTAACCATTCGTCGTCACTCTGGCGACAGGGAGGCGTCCAGATTTGGACGTGGGCAGCCGAGTGTGGCTCCTCGTCCTCTCGCAGCCTCCAACCGCAGCGAAGCAGAGCCGCTCTGCTCGCCGCAAGGCTCTATTCCCACCAGGAGGGGGCGCTGATGGACCCGTCGGAGAGCGCCGCCCCGTTCCGCGAGCGGCTGCAGGCCTGTGGCTCGCCCGCCGACGTCCTGGACCTGTATGGCCGCGGGCGGGTCCCGCGCGGCTGCCTCAGCAGCTGCCTGCTGTGCATGTGGGACTGCGTCAAGCGTCTGACGGAGGAGCAGCGACGCGGCGAGCTGAAGCTCATGCTGCGCCACCCGCAGCTGGAGGAGCTGCTGAGGGACGCCGTGGAGCAGGCGGGCCGCATGCGCACCGCCGACCTGGCGTACACGCTGCTAGGCGCCGTCAAGCTGGGCGTGCCCCAGCGCAGCCGCGCGGTCCAGACGCTGCTCAGAGCCTGCCAGGTAGCTCTCAGCCAATCAGCTCTCAGTCTGGTAGTCCACCGACAGCCAATCAGCTCTCATCCAATCAGCTCTGTCTGTTGACTGACAGCCAATCAGATCTCAGTCTGTTGACTGACAGCTGATCAGCTCTCAGCCAATCAGATCTCAGTCTGTTGACTGACAGCTAATCAGATCTCAGTCTGATGACTGACAGCCGATCAGCTCTCAGTCCGTCAGTCTCAGTCTATAGAGTCTTATTGTTTAAATGCACTGTTTACTTTTACTTTCTAAATATATTTATTTGACACACATACCCTTTCTGTGAACTGCTGGTGTGTAACAGTGCGTTCATCGCACGGACGACAATGAGGGGGACACACGCCGATTGGACGCCTTCCTGGCCTGTGGTTCCTTACTGGGCACTCCCATTAGTAGTCGCCAATGGGATCAATCAGTATTTGCCTAAAATAGTCCTCTGCTCTGTCTTAGCCCCGCCTAGTTGGCTTGGCAACGGCCACTCGCTGTGTCTGCCTCGTTTGACGTCCGTGTGAACGCAGGGTCCGAGCGCTGCCACACTGGTTTGGCTCACTGTGTGGGGGTGCTCCTCTTGGGGTCTTGCAGGAGAACATCAATGCGTTCGATGAGAAGAGTCTGTCGGTGCTGGCTTCCAGCCTGGAGAACATGGAGGACGGAGCCAACGTCCGCTCTCTCAAGGAGGCCATCAGGTGTTACACCCTATTATGTCCCATCACAGTTCCCCCTCCATCATGGTTTTCATCAGTATATAGTGCCGCTCTACCCCAATAGTCAGGGTGTAGTAACCTCTCTATGCCACAGGGGGAGCTAGTCAGGGTGGTTTGAAGGCTTGTGGGTCAATGCGTGTTCTTCTTTTGGTGTCCCAGGCTGCTGGTGGAGGCCCGTCTGCCCAGCATCCAGAAGGTGCTGCCCCTGCAGAGCCTCATGCGTCTGCTGGGCCAAGACACGCCCAGCCACCTGAAGAAGAAGCTGGAGGTCGGCCATCTTTAAATGTCAATCATGTATTGTTGGCTTATTGTGTGTGTTCTGAGAATCAGCAGGATTAGGATTTGTTACACTTTTTTGTTCTAGATTTCTTTAATTTGTTGTAACTTTGTAGAGAAGAAATACTGGTAACAGACTTAGCTGAAATACTTTAGCTTTAAAAATACAAATGACAAAAACGTTTACAAGCATTTACTAACTGAAATCTGTGCAATTTTCTTTTTTATTGAGCAGTTTATGGTCAGAGACGTTCAAGGTGTAAACAGGTTCCATAGTAACAGAATACAGTTATACCCAGGCTAGCACAAAACCTCAAGTAAAATTATTGAATAAACCATTCATGCTATTAGTATGCCTTTACCGCTTATAAAGAAAGGCCAATGCTTAAAGTTGCACCCTATTTTTCTGCAGTTTGTGGGTGGTTGTAGGTTGAGGGGTAGATAAAATATAGTTAAAATATCTTCATAATAACACCTTTAGACACTTGGAGGAAGTTCCTTTCCCAATCACAAAGAGTATGTAGTCTAAAGAATGGGTTCTCAAACTTTTCATTTTACAACCCCCCCAAATTAACAGTGCCAGAGAGTCGAGCTATCCCCAGAGGGTGGTATAAGAATAACAGCCATATTATTATTTGATAGTATTTTAATATTACAAGCTTGTAGTAGAATACATCAAAGCTACTCATTAGGTTATTTAATATCTGAAAATCATTTTGTGACCCCTCAATCTGTGTCTCGCGACCCGCTAGGGCGTCCCGACCCCCAGTTTGAGAACCGCTGGTCTAAAGCAGCTGATGGCTTGTACAGAGATGTGCTTTACTGAGCTATTGCCTTGTGCTCCCCCTAGAGGAAGGCCTTGGCTATGTCTGAGGAGTTCACCCTGCCCAACTGCCAGCACATGATGTGCACCATGGCTAAGATGAAGCTCCACTCGCGGCCGTTGCTCCACCTGTGCAGCAGGAAGATCACAGGTGAGACGCCGTCGGTCGTCTGGTGTTGGCAGCCGCTTTAAACCAGAGCCATGGAAAGAGACAGTTGCGCCATCTCTGTTCAGTCCTGTGGACCGTTTATTCACAGCATTGGTGATCGTGGATATATACTGTGTATATATCTCTCTCTCTCTCTCTCTCTCTCTCTCTCTCTCTCTCTCTGCCCGCCCACCAAGCACTTCCAGGAACTATCGTTCTGTCCTATCCGATTACCTAATGGAAGTCTACTTGGATAATCCCATTTGCTATAAGGTGAAATGGTATTGCAACTTCTCCATAAATCTTGTGTGTGTTTATATGTACGTGTGTGTGTGCGTGTGCCCCTTGCTAGAGAGGCTCCCTGACGTCCCATTCAGCAAGATGTACATGGTGTTGAAGGCATGCAATGAGCTCAACCACAGGGACCCTGCTCTGCTGCACGGCCTCTCAGATTACGTGGCCTCTAGCTTGGAGCTGTGGAGTAACAAACAGGTGTGCACGCACACACACACATACACACACACGGCAAGAAGGTCCCAGGTTCAAACCCCAGTCGACTCAGCCTTTCTGTGTGGAGTTTGCATGTTCTCCACGTGTCAACATGTCAGGTTCACCCTCCAGCCAGCGCTGTTGACCAGTGACACTATCTGGAGCTGGTCCCCGGGCGCTGCACAGTGGCTGCCCACTGCTCCCTTGAGGGATGGGTTAAATGCAGAGGATGAATTTCCCCTAGGGGATTAATAAAGTATGTCTTATGTCTTACACACACACACGCACACAAGACCACGTAAAATACATTAGTCTGTCAGGTTAACTTTGTATGGGGTTGCATGTGTGCCAAACATTGTCGATGTAGGACATTTGACGAAACTGTCAGTCAGTTCAACTTGTAACTCTGTTTGGCTGTGACAACAGTATTTTGACAATGTTTATTGATAATGGCATCATGACTGTTGACATCCTCTTCAAAATGTATTGCCTAGACATGGATATATTTTAATATTTGTAACATGAAAGATTGATCATTCTTGCTTCTGTCAGGTATGCCAGTTGTCTTGTGAGATGACTGACGTCATTGTCTCTTACCAAGTTAGAATTAAAATGTTGACCCTGAAAAATGTGTTGGTAATACTCAAATAACAAATTATTGAATTTTAAGTGTCTGATACTAAAATAAAACATGTAATGCTGGGAACTTTTAAAGCACGCTCATCAGCCATTGGTCTACTGACACAGAGCCTCGTAAATCTAAATCACTGGCGTGTTGAGTAAAGCTGTCATTGTAATGACATGGTCATTCACACATCATTTATATAGCCTGTTAACTAGTGGTATATGTTGTAACTAGTTGTATGTGTTGTAGCTAGTTCTATGTGTTGTAGCTAGTTGTATATGCCAGCTAGCTCGCTAGTGGTATGTGTTGTAACTAGTTGTATGTGTTGTTGCTAGTTCTATGTGTTGTAGCTAGTTGTATATGCCAGCTAGCTCGCTAGTGGTATGTGTTGTAACTAGTTGTGTATGTTAGCTAGCTAGCTAGTTCTATGTGTTGTTAGCTAGTTGTATATGTTAGCTAGCTAGTGATATGTGTTGTAGCTAATTGTGTATGTTAGCTAGCTAGCTAGTTGTATGTGTTGTAGCTATTTGTGTATGTTAGCTAGCTAGCTAGTGGTATGTGTTGTAGCTAGTTGCATGTGTAGTAACAAGTGGTATGTGTTGTGGCTAATTGTATATATTGTAGCTAGTTGTGTATGTTAGCTAGCTAGCTAGTGGTATGTGTTGTAGCTAGTTGCATGTGTAGTA
>JAODLL010000669.1:0-13822 GCA_026546735.1 Forbesichthys agassizii | reverse complement strand
ATTAATTTCTTTTTGATACTAATTAATAGCTGTCAGATTGGTTTGATGACAATAACCGCAGTTGTATACTCTCTATCGCCCTACGCACAATGTCTTACGAATCCGAAATGGCTGGCAAACTTGGCAGATATATTTGATAGACTGAACGGACTTAACATGTCTCTGCAAGGGCCCAATACCAACATTGTCATTAGCTGACAAAGTAACCGGGTTTTTTAAGAAAATGGAGCGATTGGCAGCGCGAGTGGAGGAAAAAAGCGTGACTGCATGACTTCAGGAGAATGAACTGCTTCTGGATGACACGACCAAAACAATGATAACTAATCATTTACGCTGACTTATTGGACATTTTAAGAGGTACTTTCTGGAAGAGAAAACGACTCACGACTTGATCCAAAAGCCGTTTATTGCTACCTCAACTAGCAGCAACCTGTCATCAGAACTACAGGATTCACTGCTGGATCTGTGCAGTGACAGGGCCCTGCGAGCAGCCTTTGATTCAACCCCGTTAGAAGAATTCTGGCTGTCAGTTGCTGGTGAATACCCCTGATTATCTGAAATCGCATTGGATGAACTGATTCCCTTTGCCTCGACATATCTGTCACGATTGAATTGAATGAAGTCAGTCAGACTCAAACACAAAGTGCCGTTTATCGTGACACTTTTTGCTTTTATAGTCCAGGAGCTGCATGACGTCTCCACGCTCGAGTTAACTCCACCCAGAAAATCGCCGGACAGACATGAAATGAAATAAATATAGGGAATATTTTGCGATTCAAATGGAAGTTGATTTTCATAGTTTGTATGTGTTTATATTAAGCCTCTACATCCTTTAATGACATGTTAAGACTAAAATTACTGATTTCCCTTGACTCTCCCTTTTAAGAATAGATTTATGAATAAATGTTTGGACAACCTGAAATAAAATGTAACAATGCTACATCTACGTCTACAAGCCCACATTATTTTGTGTTAGGGCAAGATGTGCTAAAAGCTGTGTGTGTGTGTAAAGGGGGGTGGGGGGTGAGTTGTGATTCAAATGTATAGGGGGTACCTGAGGAGGTACCTAACTAAGAGATTATCTGGAAATAATTTGACGTGCTAATTTATAAAAGATTTACACTATTAGTGTTCAATCGGTAGCCAAGACGGGGGGTTTCCCTATAGGATTTCCTTGTTTTTCAGGCAGAAGAGTTTTTTAATAATACTATTTTGTGTCTGCACAGGTTTCCTGAGATATACACATTGGTGTAACTAAGATTTGCTGGAAATAAATATTTTGATATGCTTATTTCAAAATGTTTACACTGTAATAATTCTGGCGCATAAACAAGACAAGGCATTTCCGCATGGGGCTTCGCATCAATCGCATGTGCAGTCAACACGCACATGTCCCTGAGGCCGGCACTCCAGTACAGAAGTATAATATGTTCAAGCTATGCCGATGCCGTAGCATTAATCTGATTTTAGTTCCATCATAGACATAGGTTTAAAATGTTCCAGTGAGGTAAAAATAAAATCACATCAAATGTTTTTCCAATGGCCTGATTGGAACAGTGAGTTGCTAGTTATTGTTGAGACCTGGTTAGTGTATATTGTATATAGTGTATATAGTGTATGTATATTGTTGTAAGACACCTGTTTTGTGTTCCAGTCAACCCCTTCCCCCTCAGCTGATCTGCTCGGTCTTCGCTCTGCTGCCCCGGTTGGCTCCACTGCTCCCAGCGCTGGCAGCCTATTGGTGGATGTATTCTCTGAGGTGGGGCCTGCTGCTCCTTCTGCTGGTGTCAATGACGAAGGCTTCCTAAGGTGAAATCTCCACTGTAACCCATCTAGACTCTGTTCTGGCTTGTTTCTTCAGCTAATTATTATGAAGGTTAGACCTCACACTGACTGTCACAGATTGGGCCCTTATGAAGAAAGCTATCAAACGGAGGTGCACCAATTGAACGGCCAGTGAATGGATTTGGCAATTTTTACCTTGAATCGTCTCTGAATGGCAAACGGTCTCAATATAGCCAGTTACATGCTGTCTGATGATATATGCCCGCATATGTCATGAATCTATATGGATTTTATTATTAAAGTTACTATAAATATAGTAGTGTAGTATAAATATGTAATAGCTATTGGCTACTACAGTATGACCCAGGTGGCGCTCTAACCATGCCTATCTGATCAAGGGTTTTCCCATTAATGAGTTGTGCACATTTTAGATGAATAACCACTGTAAATGGACTCGCCCCCCTTGACTTCACCCATACATAGGGGTGTAACAGTTCTGAAACCACGGTACAAACGTCCACGGTTTTGTGTTGCGGTTCCAGAATACAGAACCGCAATCCGCACACAGACACACATTGACGTTTGTCAATAAAATATCCATGATGACCGCAAGGTATGAAAACTGTCCAGAACTTTCCAGGATATTTTTCATTCAGTCTCTGGCCGCTGTCTGTTTTGCCATCATGTGGTTCCAAACTGTTTGTTCGTCTGCTTGCATTTTGTAACTTGTAGCAATGAAGCTACATTGTTCTTCTTAGTATTCCAAATAGTTGATTTTTAAAAAGGTGTATATCTTACTGTAGTAAGCCTATTTTCCTAGACAGGCGTTCGCTGTGGGGATGTACCGGTATGACCCAGCGACAGGCTACATACAGTAAATGGTTATTTTTTATTAAATAGTAGCCTACTTGATTTAAATGAGCAACTAAAACCATCAGATAGCTAAATCCTGCTGTTTGATGTTTTCTCCCAATATTGTTAATGACATGATGTTGGATTTATGAATGTTATCAAAGTCGTCTCTGATGTTATGGTCAGCTCAGAGCCATGTGGGTCAGCTGTCTGACAGACCCAACCCTGGACGTGGCTAACTTTCTTCTGGCGAAAGGTCCATTAGCCTAGGTACCGGCAGGTTAATATTAAAATATTGATAATTTGAGTCGACCAATGTTGTTGCATCCATACTATTAAAGCCACAATGGGTATTACTAAAACCCTGATTTCACACCACCATAACATTCTGACCACGTGTTTGTTCCTGGTTATGGAGTGTAAATGGGACATGGTAACTTTGAATGAGAGTGCTTCCTTTTGTAAATGTACACTAAGTATCCATCAGGCTGTGGTTCCTACTGTGGTGGCTGTCTGTGTCTCAGTGTTTGTGTATTATGTCGTCTTTTATCTAGCTGTCTATGTGACTGTCTTTCTCTTGGGTTTTTTCCTTCTTTCCTTCCCTTTTCTCCACTTCCCCATGTGAATGCATGTGTGTTTGAGTGTGTTTTCTTGTGTGTGTGTGTGTGCTTGCTTGTCTGTCTCTTGTCCTTTTGTTGTGATTGACGCTGGCAGAGATCTGGAACAGCCCACCGAGACCTCTCACTCCCTATTGGTCGAGGGTTCTGGTGACTTGGAGTAAGGGGCTATTAGTAAACCACATCACAGAAACCTACAGATATGCCTGACAGTGTCTTCAGCCATTAAAAAAAAAAAGAAAATGTTAATATTGATTTGAGCTATTCATTATAGGGTTTTTTTGCCTCGTTACATGAGTCATAACATACAGTGGCATGGTAGCTTACATACATTATGCAGTATGCAAGCTACCATGCATTTGTTAGCCATCAAATTGTCATTTATGTTATCAGATACTTTAAGATGTACAAACCTAACACAATGCTTCCACTAACCACCTCTGCATTGTATTGTTCTTTCTTTTTCACAATTCCCTGTGGTGATCTGAACCCTATTTTGGCTGCTGCTTCATTTTTGGGTGCTCTGGACATCTTGCATTTCCTTTTATGTGTTTTTCTCATCTCTTGGGGCTGTCATCTCCTTCTCTCCCCCCTCCATCGCTCCATCTATTCTGTGGTCTCTCAGCTCTGCCCCCCCTTCTGCAGCTTCTGAGGACCCTGCCCCTCCTTTGTCCGAGGCAGACGAGCTTCTGAACAAGTAAGCCCCCCCAGCCCCTAACCCTCAACCTAACACACTATGCTGCCTTATTGTGTTGTCACGTCTTGAATCAGAAAAGCATCTCGCAACATTTCATGGGGTGGTGGCCCCCAGTTTGAGGACCACTGTCTTAAACTAAGTTGTCTAACTGCATCCGTAATTTCTGGTTTTCCATTTGAAACACGTCTAACATTTTCCGCATCATAACCTGTTGTCAAATTTAGATCCCAATCTTGATAATTGTAAGGGGTGTTATGGTGTACTACATCATGCGTTGTGTTTGTGTTCTGATCTTTATTTCCTCTCCCTTTCATTTTGTGTCCGTCTACCCGTCTCTCTTTTTTGTCTCCTTTTGTCTAACCATTAGGTTTGTTTGTAAGAACAATGGAGTGCTGTTTGAAAACCAGCTATTGCAGATTGGCATCAAGTCCGAGTACCGCCAGAACCTGGGTGAGTTTTCTGAAAGCAAAGGCGTTATAATACTAATCTAGCACGCACTCAAATAAGGTGTGTGCCAAATGGTTGTCCCGGAAGACTCCGGGAGGTGGTTGCAAGGTACCGACGTGCCCGAAGGGCTGCAGCATCTGCCGTAACAGAAGCAAAGCAGCGGGTGTGGGAGAGCTTCGGACAAGCCATGGAGAAAGACTTTCTCCATGGCTTGGGGGAGGGAGTGGGGAACCATCCGAGCTGTGTACAGCAAGGATGGGATGCTGTTGACCTGAACTGAGAAGGTAATTGGGCAGTGGAAGGAACACTTTGAGGAACTCCTGAATCCGACTGACATGCCCTCTATGGTAGAGCCAACCTCCTTAGAGAGGTGTTTCAGGCACGTCCACCTAGGGATGTCACGAGAACCGATACTTCAGTACCAAGTCGATGCCAAAATTTAGAAAACATGACGGTACTCATTTTTGTACAGTACCGGAAATCTTACGTGCACGCGTATGGTACCGTGGAAGTGCTCCGCCTTCACTTGTCGAAAAGAAAAACAGCAAGTAGGCTAATTTGCGTTCCAGGGGGATTATCAGAGAGTACTACATTCACAAAAAACAAAACGGTACCTTAAGATATGCAAACGGTGCCTTCGAACTTTCCAGCAATAGTTTCCATCTTATCAAGACTTTACCGGCTCAGTAAAAAGTTCCGCTATTGTCAATTTGACATCAATGGTTTGTTGATAAACACATCGCCTGGCGAAAATTAAACAAAATCTGCCTTGAAGCGAATAAAATATTTAGGACTACGTTGCATATTTGTGTTGCAAACATTCACATGTTTATGCTGTAATTTACTACAATGCATTTTAACCGACACTTTTTCGCCTCGCGCTTTCGATACCTCTGGAGCGCAGACTGGTATCTGTGAATGTTTACCCACCCTAGAAGCACTCTCGTGTGGGCACCAAGTCACGGAGGTCCCCGTGGTACTTCCGCGGAGCCCCGGGCAGGCCACACAAAACCAGACTTCAATTGGCATCAGACATT
This sequence comes from Forbesichthys agassizii, assembly GCA_026546735.1. Taxonomy (NCBI): domain Eukaryota; kingdom Metazoa; phylum Chordata; class Actinopteri; order Percopsiformes; family Amblyopsidae; genus Forbesichthys; species Forbesichthys agassizii. The sequence goes on along the minus strand of JAODLL010000669.1, from coordinate 8,387 downwards.
ATACCATTCATGCGATGTACACACAATATTACAGAAGCCAACCCCATGGCACATACTGTAGATAATCCCCCAGTCTCAGAAGAGATGACATTTTACTACATTTTTTATTTGATGGCAGTCAAATGAGTATCGAGAACCGTGGAATTACACTGGTATTGGTATCGACTACTAAATTTCTGGTATCGTGACATCCCTACGTCCACCTGAAAGGAGGCTTTGAGGAAGACCCAGGACTAGGTGAAGAGATTATTTCTCCACACTGGCCTGGGAACGCCTCGGAATCTCCAAGTCAGAGCTTGCTAATGTGGCTCAGGAAAGGGAAGTTTGCGGGTCCCTGCTGGAGTGCTGCCCCCGCGACCCTACTCAGGATAAGAAGATGGATGGACTCAAATAGGGCTAACTAAATTAATTGAGGAAAAACACTTTACACTTTACAAAACAAAAAACTTCAAGATAGCATATTGTAGTTTAGGCTGTTTTAGCGATGTAAAACATGGCCTCCATGTAAATTTAAGCAATATTTATTAGTACACTATAGTACATTCAATATCTGAGATATTTCTGATTTTTTGAATCTGATCCTTCAGAATTTCATATCCCTGTAATTATTTGTTACACTTTAAAATGTGTACACTATAAACCTCCAAACAACATTAACCTATCACTAAACAGTGACGATTATGTTTTCAATTGCATTATTTTTTTTATACATTCATATAAATATTATTTATATTTTCTTTGGACATCTTGTTTGGATGCAGCAATATCAGAATACATAGCTGCATATGTCCATATTGTATCCATTTAAGGAGGGCAATTTAAAATGCTTGTGTAGTTACACAATTTGTCATGAGTAGTGTCTTGGCATTCAGTATGATGAATGTTCAGTTGACTATGCCTCCAAGAAGGCTGAACTTGTATTTTACCTAAAGAACTTAATCATTCAGGATAATCATTATGGGTTCTTCTTTTTGGTTTCCAGGAAGAATGTATTTGTTCTATGGTAACAAGACTTCTGTGCAGTTTGCCAGCTTCACAACTACCGTCAGCTGTCCTGGCGATCTACAGTCTCATATCCTTCACAAGAGAATTTCTCAAATGTCTGGGACACAAATGATAGGAACACTTTAAGGTACTTAACTCTAGAGTGGAAATATGAATAATAAACAGTAGGCCTAAGGCTAATATTTTTCATATTTTATTTGTGAAATTTGACGTGTACTCCTGGACATATCAAAGTGTTAATTGTCTAAAAGCTATTTCACATAGGACATTGCAGCGACAATGTAGTGCAGTAAAATCCCATTTGTTCACAGTTTAAATGTTCATGTGGGGGGGGTTGAAAAACGTCACATTTTTCAACCCTTCTGCTTTTGCAGGTATGTGTTTTATATAAGGCCTATATTTTATATTTATTCTACATTTCGCGATATATTAGGTAATTGTTATTAGCATGTAAAAGTAAATCTCTAAAAAAGTTATTTTGTATAATGTAACACTGAAGCCTTGATGAGACATTTTACCCTTTTGTTTCTTTTATTAAATGTGGAGTCAGATTAAACACAGATTAACCATAACATAATGACCATTGACAGGTGAATAACACTAATAATCTCGTTATCATGGCACCTGTCAGTGGGTGGGATATATTAAACAGCAAGTGAATATTTTGTCCTCAAAGGTGGTGTTAGAAGCAGGAAAAACGGGCTGAGCGAATTTGACACGGGCCAATTTGTAATGGCTGGGTGACTGGTTCAGAGCATCTCCAAAACTGCAGCTCTTGTGGAGTGTGTTCCCGGTCTGCAGTGGTCAGTACCTATCAAAAGTGGTCAAAGGAAGGAAAAGCGGTGAACCGGCGACAGTCAAGGCTCATTGATTCATGCGGGGAGCAAAGGCTGTGTGATCCGATCTAACAGACAAGCTACTGTACCTCAAATTTCTGAAACTGTTAATACTTGTTCTGATAGAAAAGTGTCAGAACACACAGTGCATCACAGTTTCTTGCGTATGGGGCTGCGTAGCTGCAGACCAGTCAGGGTGCCCGTGCTAATCTCTGTCCACTGCCGAAAGCGCCTACAATGGTCATGTGAGCATCAGAACTGGACCATGGAGCAATGGAAGAAGGTGGCCTTGTCTGATAAATCACGTTGTGCATGTGCCTTGTGTACCTGGAGAACACATGGCACCCAGGATGCACTATGGGAAGAAAGCAAGCCGGCGGAGGCAGTGTGATGCTTTGGGCAATGTTTTGCTGGGAACTCTTGGTCCTGCCATTCATGTTGATGTTATTGTGACATGTACCACTAGGGCTGGAGGAAAAGTAATCAAAACCGAAATTCAGAACGTATAACGGACATGATTTGTCGATTTTTTTTAAAGTTTTTTTGTTTTTTTATTTATTTGTATTTGTTTAAAAAAAAAAAAAAAAAAGGTTTAATCCGGTTCAACAATCAAGCGACATAAATAGGAGGATGCATGTTTTACAGATAAACCTATTTGTCGGGACCCAGACACTCGTGACAATCCCAGGCACATCAATAAACGAGCAGCATCTACTGAGAAACTTTATTACTGTAACCACCATTAGTATCAACCGCGACAGACGTAAATCTAAACTACACTTCACGTCAATGGCTCGTAACACGCAGCTCAGGTGGTGTCACAAACATTTATCAGAGCAGAACAGACTCAATGCGTGACAACTTAATTAACTTATTATATAGCAAGGAGGGCTTTCTAAAAATCTACTGTTAATATATGTGGCAATCATAGGTCTTACAGTTTTCCAGATAGCTCTAAAAAGTTCTAAGAAAATAGATAACTTTAGGAGCGCCGCCTGGCCCGCCTCCTTCGTGGTAACGTCTAAGCTATAGCGATGTCAAGTAAACTCTTTCAATGAGACAGAAAAGGAAGGTGGAGTAGAGAAAGGGAAATTCCAAATACATACGTGAATGATAAACACAGCTACCTATACAAGATAATACACCAGGTTAAGTACACTTTTGATTGTAAATATATTTTTCTTTAAGTCAATAAATGACTCCATCCATGTATCTTTATTTATTACATTTTTTAACCCATTGCTAGCAACACAAGTATAATTTACAAAGTACGTTTTTCCAAAAGCTCATTAATACTACCGCATGTGTATGTTCCTTATTTATAGTTCTATGGTGTATTCATGTAACTCTGCCCATGTAGTCGGCTGAATGGAAGCATTATGGAGCAGAACTCAAACAAAAGCAAAACAGGCAAAAAATCGTTATTGAATCGTAATCTAGGTACAATATTAAATGATCATTTTAGGAAAAATCGTGCAGCCCTACATACCACCTACCTGAGCATTGTTGCAGACCATGTACACCCTTTAATGGAAACGGTAGCCCCTGATGGCATTGGCCTCTTTCAACAGGATAATGCACCCTGCTACAAAGCAAAAATTGTTCAGGAATGGTTTGACTTTGAGGAACACAACCACAGCAAGGTTTTGACTTGGCCTCCAGATTCCCTGGATCTCAATCCAATCGAGCAGCTGTGGGATGTGGTAGCCCAACATGTCTGATCCATTGATGCACAATTTACAGGATTTAAAAAGTCTTGGTGCCAGATACCACAGCACACCTTCAGAGATTTAGTGGAGTCCATGCCTCGACGGCGGTTTTGGTGTTAAAAGGGGGACTTACACAATTTTAGGCAGGTGGTCATAATGTTATGGCTGATCAGTGTAAGATAATGCAAATTTGTGTAAAATTCTGGGAATATTTACTTGTAGCCCACTAGGTACCTGTTCTGTGTACTCGCTGAAAAACAAAAGTTTTCTACACTATACACTGTAATGGGAAAACAAAAACAAAGCGGGGCAAACTGCACCACAAAACACTATCCTTGGCAATGTCTGTTTAATGAGGGGCTTAGCTTCTGAGGAGAAGCACCTTATTGTTTTGATTGGAACAAGTCGAGTGTTGGCTAACTTTGTCTTAGCTACAGTAGGTATCAAATCTGCCTGAACTATATTTGTTAATTTTAAAAGCCCAACAATAAGTCTACGTTTACATAATTAAGGGACCGTCAACAAAGTACACTGTAATGAAGAACATATTATTTGAAACGATTGGCCTACTGTTAATTGAATATATCAATATAAGGCTGTGCAATATGACTAAAATGTAATATCCCTATATAGGTAATTTTATATCTAAGATAACAAAACATTTCACGATATAGCACACGTTCTGTAAATTGTATTAATAGTTTCTGGTTGTGCAATTACTTTCCCCTTTATCTCTTTCCCAGGCTAGTGCACACATTACGTGTATAGTGGAGAGGTACAGCCCCGCCCTCTCTGAACAACAGTGATGAGATTACAGCAAAACTCAATCTGTTACACTGAGCTCTAATTAACGTAATATAGTCTCTACAGCGTTTTGTAATTGGATCGCCTTATTAACGCAATCATAACCCATAGATTGCATAATGCTACCATAGCGATCATAATGTTGAAAACTCGTCTGAAAGATTATATATTCTAGGAACTTGCCAGACATAAACAAAATACAAAGGTAGGTAATTTAATCGAAAATAAACATTTTCATCGTCCTGGTAGCCTACGTCCTGGTTAGGCTATGTCCAGAACATAATGTCAATGTGTTTTGTTAGGTATCTTAGCTAGCGCGATTTGTTTACTTTGCAACAGTTGCAGCACTGTTGCACCGCTGACAGGTTAAACATAATGATCAGAAAACTCAATATGTATCTGCCTCACCAATTTTTCTGCACGAGCCGTGCGCAGCTACTCTCTGCTTCACTGTGGATAGGGCTCAGTCTACACACACACACACGGAGCTCAGCTAGGAGAGAGACAGCGGTGGAGAGTTGATGAAAACTATCCCTACATTTATGTAATTGCAATTAAAGCTTAGCCAGTAAAATGTTTAGTAAAATACGATGCCAAATGACAAAGAATTTTGCAGTATCAGTGTGATTTTTATCAGGATATATAGTGAGGAAAAAAGTATTTGATCCCTGCTGATTTTGTACGTTTGCCCACTGAGAAATAAATTATCAGTCTGGAAATGTAATGGTAGGTTTATTTGAACAGTGAGAGACAGAAAAACAACAAAACAAACCAGAAAAACGCATGTCAAAAATTTTATAAATTGATTTGCATTGTAATGAGTGAAAAAAATGTTCGACCCTGCTGCAAAACATGACTTGGTACTTGGTGGCAAAACCCTTGTTAGCAATCACAGAGATCAGACGGTTCTTATACACATCCCAGGAGGGATTTTGTCCCACTCCTCTTTGCAGATCTTGAAGTCATTAAGGGTTTGAGGCTGACATTTGGCAACTCGAACCTTCAGCTCCCTCCACAGATTTTCTATGGGATTAAGGTTTTGAGATTTGCTAGGCCACTCCAGAACCTTAATGTTCTTCTTCTTGAGCCACTCTTTTGTTTTCTTGGTCGTGTGGTTTGAGTCATTGTCATGCTGGAATACCCATCCACGACTCGTTTTCAATGCCCTAACTGAAAAGAGGTTCTCACCCAAGATTTGATGGTACATGGCCCCATCTATTGGCCCTTTGATGCTGTGAAGTTGTCCTTTCACCTCAGCAAAAAACACCCCCAAAGCATAATGTTTCCACCTTGATGTTTAATGGCAGAGATGGTGTCAGTGGGCAAACGTACAAAATCACCTGGGGATCAAATACTTTTTTATCCTCACTGTAAACTCTGTATATCAAACGGTAGATGTTTTTCTATCATAATACTATATATATCATCCTATCGCACAGCCCTATATCTATATGAAACACAGTTGATATATGTTCTACCATTTACCATCCAGACATCAAAATGCAATTATACTTTATCATGGTATTCTCTGGGGGATGGAAACTATATTTCAGATTATTTATTTGAGGTTTATCCTTTTGAATATTTTCACCAGAACCATTTGGGGGATGCCTACCTTTCTGCCAAGGAAAAAAAAAATGTACAGAGGAAACGCTGCTTTACCTGCATTAAAAATTTATATTCAATTAATGAATAATAAAAATGTATCAGTTAATTTTGCGGATTGAAAATTGGCAATTGGTATCGGCCAGAAAAACAGGATTTGTGCATCACTAAAAAAAACACATGTAGGCTCTTCAGTGATGGCTTCTTCCTACTCTGTTAATATCAGACTAGAGGAATTGCTTCCCTGCATGCCGTTTCCTGTACAAAAGTACCTTGACTCCACACTCATGGCCAGCTTGCTAGCGTAGTGTTCATGCCTCACACCAGTTTCTGTCATGGTGATCCTTGACAACTAATGGCCACAGCTCAACGTGCAGACCAAGACTGTGGAGCCCCTAGTGGAGGGAGGAGCGCAGGTACAGCAGGTCCTTAACATAGAGTGTATAACTGACTTCTCTGACGCACCGCTGCTCAACATCAAATTCAGGTATGAAACATCACACAACATGGTGTGCCCAGCAAATCACATTTTTTGAGTGCAATTTGCATGTTAACCACTTTCTTAATGTATGCGAGGGGTCTTAAAATGCACTACAATGACATTTAATTAAAACAAACACATTTATCACATTAGGAAGTGCAGCCAGCTAGGTCAAGTATAACAAGAAATATGGATTATAACAGTAGTTTTGACACTATGATTTAAAATGGGCTTTAATTATAAGACTGCCAGGCATCAAAGAGACTAACTCCTGATTTCCACCTGGTACGTCTGTTCCGTCACGTCAGCATTCGTTTTTGCTCTCATCTGCACTGCATCCTGACCCACCGGAAGCGTATCGTAAGCGGAGCGTCTTGTTGTGTTAGAACTGCTACCTATTTTTTGCGGAACCGAGTGGAGAGCCGTTTATGGGATGCTTTATTGGTTCACTTTCATTGAAAAGAGCTCTGTGACGGAGCCGGACCGCGACAGATGTAAATTGGGCCTAAGAAGAGAGACGTTTTAGGTTAGGAGAAATAACAGCCATCGGTGAGAAGTTTTGATGATAATTAAGCAGATGTCTTTGTGACTAGCTGATTATGGAGGACCAGGACTGCTAGAATAAAAATAAATAAATATATAAAAGTATAAATAAATAAATAATTAAATAAATATAAAAATAATTGAAAAAAGAATTACATTTTTGTATTAAAAAAGGCTATTTCTGTATTTTTTGTATGTATTTGTTTGTACATTTCTACATTTATTTATTTAATTATTTTTACATACATTTATTCTTAAATTTATTCATCTATACATTATTTTATGTATTTATTTGTTTCTGTATTTCAACATTTATTTATTGCGTTTACTTATTTGCGCTGATGCTTGCACATACCTTTCTATTACAGCAAATACTAGAGTTCTGTTATATCCTGATATGTAGTTCACATCACATTAATCTATAAACTACATTACAGAACATTTAAACTGTAAAATTAAAGCAGCACACTTAAGATCTACTTGTAGCTATGTGGTGAATGGCAAATGTTTTTGTAGGTTTACAGTGGTCCTTATAACAGATGCACTAACTAGAAGATCACGATAACAACCATTAGCCAGCATCAGCTATAGAGGACCAGGACTGCCGTAATAAAAAATAAATGAATAAAAATATAGAAATATAAATAAAAGTATAAATAATTAAATAAATATAAAAATAATTGAAAAAATAACATTTTTGTATTAAAGGCTATTTATTTATTCTACATTTATTTATTTAATTCTTTTTACATACATTTATTCTTAAATTTCATTATTTATACATTATTTATTTATTTATTTCCGTATTTCCACATTTCCTAATTTTATTTATTTCCGTATTTCCATGGACGTAAATGTTAAGAAGGTAGGCGGTCCTACCTCAGGCTACAGCCGGATCCGGATTGGTTATAGGGGTGTGTTTGGAGCTACTACTACCGCCCCTAGCCTAGGTTAACTTAAACGAAGAAGCTATATACCTATGTTATGTACTAGTTAAACTACGTTTAGTAGTAGTAGCGCGGCTGTGGCGACAGTTTCCTGAATCAAATAGCTTAGCGAAGGTCTTTAATTGATCAAGTATTGCGGTAGCGTCCACAGAAGCTAAATTTTCCCAAGCATTTCTGAATCTGCAGCTCAAGCTTAAAGGCCCTTTTACACCAAGCGCGACGCGAAAAAGCGATGCGAATAAGCGAAAAAAACGGAGGGCGATATTTTTGCTTCAAACCATTTACATTGAACGCGACGCGTTATTTCGAATCTTCAGACATAATTCCAGAATAATTTGACGTCGGCGACAAAAAGTTCAAGACGTGTGGACGTGCTTTGATATGGATTGATTGACTGACAGGTTTGGTGCCTGCCTGTTGCTGCGGTGCCGAGTGCATGGTGCCTTCTTTTTATGTA
>JAODLL010000668.1:0-13822 GCA_026546735.1 Forbesichthys agassizii | reverse complement strand
AACACCATCCATAAACCCAGCGACATCAAAAACAACCGTTGTCATGATAGCAAAAACAACCAAACGAAGAAAACTTCAGAAAGTTTCAGAATCGACCCACACTGGAGAAAAGGACTGAGATTGCAGCCTCCAATCGGAAGCGACCCAGACTGGCGCGCTGCGGCCAGACTGTCTTGGACAGTTTGGATCCTTATCTTTTAAAGCTTGCATCTGATTTTATTGCTGAGCATATTGCTCATGTTTAATCAAAGCCTCCAGACTAACTCCATTCCCAAAATCTGGAAAGCAGTATATGTTCTCCCCATATTGAAAGGTGGGGACCCTTCGGAAATAAACAACTACCATCCTATATCCAAACTTTTTACCCTTGCCAAGATTTTAGAACCAAGTTAACTTCCAAGTGAAACATTTGTCTGATAACAGTATTTTATGTGACATTTAGCCTAGCTTTAGATCAGGTTACCATAACATTGGCTATATTGGTATTGAGCCAGAGCAGTAGACAGACCTTAAAAAATGATGTTGCAGGGGGTTTGATTTACTTCATAAGAGCACACTTTCCAGGGTTGCTTTATGGTTGACAGTTGCTGCTCTGTCCCATTGAGCACTGCACATTAGGCTATCCAGCCAGCCAGCCATCCTCATCCGCTTATCCGTATCTCTGAAAACCCATTTCAGCTGCTTGTTCCGGTGATCTAGTTCTTTCGGTCATGACCCACCCTTCATGACCATAAATGAGGGTAGGATTGAAATTGCCCAGATCGAGAGATTTGCCTTCTGGCTCAGCTTTCTTTTCGTCAAAACAATGTGGTATAGCGATTTTAATACCGCTCCCGCTGCTCCGATTCTTAGGCCAATCTCTCGCTACATTTTCCCCTCACTCGCGAACAAGACCCCGAGGTACTTGATCTCCTTCACTCATTCCCTACCTGGAGTAGGCACTCCATCAGTTTCCTGCTGAGAACCGTGGCCTCCGATTTTGCAGTGCTAATCCTCATCCCAGCCACTTCACACTCAGAGGTGAATCGATCCAGTAAGTGCTGGAGGTCACAGATTGATGATGCCATCAGGACCACATCATCTGCAAAAAGCAACGATGATATCCCAAGGCTACCAAACCACAACCATGACTACGCCTCGATATCCTGGCGATGAATATCAAAAACAGGATTGGTGATAAAGCAATATGTTGTATTTTTAATAGTGTTGTACTTTGCTGCATGTTTTCCGGTATTATGGTAAAAGGAGGATAATAGTAGTAATAATAAAAAGCAGAAATACAGAAAAGCAATAATAACAATTACAGGAATCAAATGAAAGTATATATTTCATATTATTATTTATCCTTTGAAATTATTTTCACGTGGGATCCTGCTATACTTATGTTTATTATTATTATTATTATTATTATTATTATTATTATTATTATATGTATATTATATCCTGCTGAGTGAGAATGTATATGGTTTTAATTAATTATCGACCAGTTTTGTACTCTAAGCCGAAAGGACCCAAGATGATATGAGGAATAGGATAGTAGCCTACCGCTGAATTTACAGTTGGTTGTTAATTCCATATTTTACTGTATAAAATAATACACTGTATATTTACTGTATAAAATAAGATTTAACCTGTAAATACTATAGGATTAATTACTTAAATTACTGGGACCAGTAATTTAAGCCCAAATTTTTGGGCTGTTGAACTTGGCCACTTCATCGAAGCCAAATTCTTCATTATGGTGATATCCTGACAACCACAGCTGCATGTTTGTACCGCAAACTCAACAATTTGTACTTTTTTTAAAAAGCATAAATTACATTATTGGCAGTTAAACATTGTCTACAGAATATTTCCGCTATAAATAGAGTAAAATATTATTTTAAAGTGGAGTAAGTTATTCTTTACAGAAAATATATGGAAAAGTTTTTGTTTTGGCTGATTTATATTTTTACGGTGTTTCACTGTCACAGAAGCTGTAGTAAACCATTTTAGAGTTTACAGTCTTTTATTGTCATGATTTGACAGTTTTTCACAGTGAAAATTTCCGTTTCTCTTTGAGACCAGGCACTTGACTCTCTATTTTTATTCTTGGTACTTTTTATTTTCATAAAGGTACCATAATTCGTCAAAAGCGTCTGGTCTTTATGAGAGTTTTACAAACCTGTCGTATTTTAGACATTCTCAATCCATACATGACAGGGTTGAAGAGAGGTTGACAGGTCAAAAAATACAGTAATAGAAAGATACGCAACACACTGGGTACATTGTTCATATTAAATCTACTCTGAATGATCTCAAAAGATGCACCAAAGGAAAAGTTTACAAGAGAAGCGAGGTGAGGAGTACATGTACTAACAGCTTTCTGCCTGGTCTCTTTAGAGCCAACTAAACAGATATAAAGAATCTTTACATAAGAGAAAAGGATTATTGTTAGTGGAACACAAATGGTTAATGCGATGTCAACTAGTCCATAAATGTTATTCACAGTGGTATCTGAACAGGCCAGTTTAACAATCTGGTAATTTACACAGACCACACTGCCTATAATGTTTCCACAAAGTGTTAAACGAATGCTCAAGTAGAGTATAATTAATATTTTGATAAACGAAACAGCCCATATTAAAAAGATGAACAGAACCACCTTGTTGGATGTCATGTGAGCCTTATATTGTAAAGGAAAACAGATAGCAAGGTACCTGTCATAAGACATGACAGCTAAATTATAAAACTCTGTATGAACATATGTATACAAACAGAATATCTGTAGGTAACATAATGACCTAGAAATAGTGTGTGTGTCAGAGATGATCTGATCAAGGAGGAATGGAAACAAGCCTGCACTACCATACAGTTCATTTACAAACAGGCTGCACATAAAAATATACATAGGCTCATGTAAGGTTCTCTTCACACAAATAACCACAATCAGTAGCAGATTGGCTGAAACAATCACAATATAAAGACATAAAACGATAACAAAATAGAAGTATTTCAGTTGGCCACTGTCAAAGTAGGCAGCCAGTATAAAAAATGAAAACTGTGTAGAATTCTCCATCATCCTCGGTTTAGTTCAGCCAACAAAAAAAGCGCTATCCTGCTCACAAAGGCACATGTAGGGTTCCAACTGCCACAGCTGTCCAGAGTTGTTGTGGAGTCACTGGGAGCCAACACTGACTGAGCTACAACACTGTGTCTGCTCCTTTATAGAAAGCTGCTGGGACCAGGGAACTCTCACCTCAGGTCCAGAGGACCAACCTGCTCCATAGGTGCAATGTCAGAACAAATACACAGAGAAGTTAAAGCATAATTCTACACTAACAGATGAGGTAATTAACATTGATTCTCCTAACAAAAGTGCTTGTGCATGTCTGGGACATACTGTCTGTGATTAGTTGTAATCAACGTGTTGGCTAAACCTTTGGGGCTATCTCCAAGAAAATCATAGTTGCCATTTTTACCATAGTTCCAGCCCAGTCTCATGAGATCAAAAGGGTTATACGTCAAAATTAGACGAATACAAATTTCGTCAATATACTGACATATCACAATTTCGTCAAATGTTGGACGATTTTCTAGCTAAAACTAATTTTATTGTTAACTGAAACGTCAAAATGGCAACGTATAATTACAAGAGTAGGCCTATATATTTAAATTTTAATGGTGACTAAAATTTATGGTTGAAGAATTTTTTAAAACTTCCCCAAACGGGCATTTTCCCAATGAAATTGCACTTTCCATTGGGTTGGTGGGTGTAGCGGTGCCATCGAAATCTGGAAAAATTTCATAGATTTTTCGAGATTGCCCAAATGGGGCCTGGGGGTCTGAAATGGGCGATCTCTAAAATGACTCACAACGGCCAAAAAGGGGCTCCACCAGCTACCGCAGGTGGTCCTGAGAGGTTTTGGGGGCCATCAAAGGGGTCTGAAATGGAACATTTATTTTTAGGATCCCCAAATGTTGTTACCCAATTGGAGAGCTTTTCAATCAAGACGCCCGTCCAATTCAGGCTCTTTGCATTGCGGGCACTTGGCAAAGGATTTTCAACCTTTGATCATCAGTTAGTCGGCCTGGGAAGGTGGTAGAGATCGAAAAGCCAGGGACATCACCCTGTTTGCCCAGCCCCGCTCTACGCAAAATAGGAACCAACTAAGCTGTCGTGGTTGCGGAGTAAGAGATAGACCGTCCCTCTTTTACATTGGGACTCTTGCCTAATTCAGAACCCTTGTATTGCCCAACATTTTTCCATTACTCATCTTTGATCGTCAGCCATTTCGCCCCTGAAGGTGATAGAGAGAAGGGGAGCAGGTCCCCTATTTCACCCAAGCAAGCGCTACAAGAAATAGGGACCAACCCAGACGTCATATTTGAGGAGTGGGAGAGACCCCTGAAATATCTGTTACCTAATCCGGGAAACTTGAATTGAAATTGTGCCCAATTGGAATAGCATTTTATTCAACTTCCATCTGTCCCGAAGACAGGGTGAGGTCAGATAGAGTAGAGGGGTGGGAAGGGAATAAGACCCCTGTCCGTCAGTTACAACTCTGCAAGTCTTATATCTGAAATCACATAGTTCTGTGACGTTCGTAGTTGGAGCTGTGCCCAAAATATTATTTGCCCAAATCAGGGGCTTTACAACAACTCAGTGCCATTGGAAATAGGTATTATGGTGTGAAAAGGCATTCCTGCAACTAAATGTGGAAGAAACAAAGGACATGCTCATTGATTTTAGACATAAGCCCCCTGCCCCCCTATGACACTATAACACTATGATAAAGGGACATGTTGTAGCCAGTGTAGAAACATTCAAATACCTCGGCAGTATAATTTATAATAAATTGAATTTCAATGCTAATACTGACCTGCTCTGTAAAAAAGGCCAGCAACGTCTGGCTCCTCTTCGGAAATTGTCCAAATTCCAGGTGGATAAAACCCTCATGATCCTTTTTTATAAATCGTATATTGAGACGGTTTTAACATTTTCCGCTATCTGCTGGTATGGAAATCTCAGCGTCAAGTCAAAAACATCACTCTCAAAAATTGTAAAGGTCAGCAGAAAAATTATAGGTGTCAAGCAGAATAACTTCACTGACTTGTACCACAGACAAGTCATGTGGAAGGCTATGGCTATTTTATCAGGTGATGACGACCCTCTTTACAGAGAGTTTCAGATCCTTCCCTCTGGCCAACGGTTTAGACTTCCTCCAATAAAGAATAACAGATATAAACATTAATTCATTCCCACAGCTATTGCCCTTATAAATTCTGGCCAGAAGGCCAGATGATGACTTTGTTGTGTGAGGTTTTTGGATTGGCTCTTTTATCTTATCTTCTGATCCGTTGTCACAATTCTGGTAGTGGTGGTGACGATGATGACGCTGACAATTGTTATTCTATTTCTTATTTTATTGTTGATGAGATGTGGTCCGTACGCTTTTACTCTTGTTTTAATTTTTTAATTTTTTTTTATATATACATTTATTTATTTATTTCATTATATTTTAAATATTTTTTACTCATACCTTAACCAACATCGCCCACATCTTGGTATTGGTGATTTCTTTTTATTTAGGAATGTTTACAATCATTCGCTCAACTTTGTGTATGTCATGTGGTATTTTCTGCTAAACTAATTGCCCAATGGGGACAAAATAAAATGGTTGAACTTGAACTAACCCTAGAATTTTTACATTTTTAAGCATTTTTTATGGATTTCTTAAGACAGGGTCTCCAAACCAACACCACGTGTTCATCCCCACGTCCCGATAAGACCCCAGAATCTTCACGGCCCTAGAGTAATCCCCCCAAAAAACGACTCACAGTGGCCGCTGAAAGGTAACAGGGGCCTAAGATTTATATGGGTTGCTCGGCCTGACGCCCTGTAGCTGCTTAGTTAATTTGGCGATGTTTGCAACTTTCAGTCCCTGAGTAAAACCTTCGCCCAATTGGGGTGCTTTTACATTGATCAATTGGAGAGGATCGGACCGCCGTAAATAAAAAACAGCTAGGGTTAGGGTTGAACCACCAAAATCTGATGCAATAGGTCTCTGACTTGTAGTACCTGAGACCCATTTGAAATTTAAGACCTTTTTCACAAATTTTCCTTTGCGGACCACCTAGAGGGTCGTGCTTTGGAGGGTGCGTACGGAGGTCCCCCGAGAACCGGCTAACCGATTTTGGGGCCTCTTTGCTGTTCAAGGGGCTTGGGAGGCTCCTCCCCCAAAAAAAGTCTGTGACAATGGGGTGCTATTTGAAATGGGAATTGGATTGCCCGATTGAAATGCTTTTACATTGTCCCCGCCAACGTTGTTCAGACAGCGTTTCGGGGGTGTTCCTGAAGCTGCGGGGAAACTGACATAACAGGGCATACAACTCGACATCCTGTTTCAGGAAAGGGATATCTCAGACTTCTGACTTGCCCACGGGCAAAAAGGTCTGGAATACAGCCCTCAAAGAAGCAGTTTGCACGCCTCTCCTCAGGGCTTTTCCAGTGGCCGCCCTTAACGCACGTTCCGTGTTTCGGACTGATCGGGTGACGGGAAGTGACTCGTTGCCGTTTACAAGAATGTGGGTGCCTAATTCAAAAAGCACTGTGAGAACTAACAGAACTGAAAGAATCCGAATTGGGCCACCATAGATTTTTTTCTTTTTAGGCCTGTTAAATGGGTTGCTGTTTAGGTAGGGTCTCCAAATGACCACCAAATGTTTATCCCCACATCTTCATGTGACCAACGATTTTGCACGTTCCCAGAGTGCCAGCCAAGTGAACCTCAATTGGTTTGCCCAAATGTAATTGCGATCTAATGGTCACGAATATTGCCCAATTCAGGTGCCCCAGCCAAATGACGTGGACCTGAATTGGGCAACATAATATCTGTTAATATCTCAGAACATGAATAAGATTGGATTCTGAAATTCAGGATTTAGCACCTATCTTTCACTGCCAATCTATGGTGTAAGTCTGGAGCAGATTGCTCAAAGTTGTGTATTGACAAAATGTTCAACTAAAGTCCCAAGCCTTGAGGCAAAAATGCACTTTGTCCTATCTTCACCAAATGTGCACCAGTTGTTGGCAATGACTAGGAGGTCAATTTATTAAAGTTACATTGTTCTTTTAAGTTTCTAGCCTGAGATGGGCCTTAACAGAATTTTACCAAATTCAGGTGCACCAGCCCAATGAAGTGGACCTGAATTAGGCAACCGGTTTCAGGTCCCCTCCATTAGGCCAGTGCACCTGAATTGGGCAAAGGGATGTCCTTCAATATCTTAGCTAAAGAAGCTAGTTAGAGGCTGATATTCCAACCCAGTCTCATGAGATCGATGTCAAATGGTGACGCTTATGCGAAAAGGTTATACGTCACAATAAGACGAATACAAATTTCATCAAAATACTTAAGTCTAGAGCTGTGACATGCCATTCCACAACGATGTCATACCACCAGGGAGTAGGCTGGCCCCCAACGTGTGCACCAGACACCACATCAGCAGAAGACAATGTCAATAATTCACACACACCTTGCCTATGTTCTATAAATGCCCTGGGTCCAAGCAAGTCAGGGAGTCAGACTTCGTGAACTGCTGATATTGCATGTTATCTGTCAGGGAATAGAATGGACCCAGAGCTCTGACTTGTATGTTTGATCTACTATTAAAGCTGATTTGTTAAACTTGGACACAGTGTTTCCTCCTACTTAAACTCCATAAAAGAAACACGCAGGAACTGGTGTTAGGAGAACCACCCAGATTCCAACAGTACCTTGCAACCACCTCCAGAGTCTTACGGGACAACATATCCCAAAAGGCCTCCTTCTTCAGTCGGATGGCTTTCCTAACCACTGGTGTCCATCACGGTGTTCAAGGGTTACCGCCCCTTGAGGGACCTAAGACCTTGAGACCACAGCTCTTTACTGCAGCTTCAGCAATGGAAGCTTTGAACATTGCCCCCTCAGGTTCAATGTCCCCAACCTCCACAGGGATACAAGAGAAGCACCGTCGGAGGTGTGAGTTGAAGATTTCATGGGCAGGGGCCTCCAGACATTCCCAGTTTGCCTGCACTACCCGTTTGGGCACCTGTTTGGGCATTGGTCTGTCCCCAGTCTTCCCCCACCTCTTGACCCATCTCACCACCAGATGCCAGCTCTGCCCTTCTCTTAACCCAAGGTTCCAAAACATGCGGCCTCAGGTCAGATACCATCACAAAATGTATCATCGACCTTCGATTTAGAGTGCTCTGGTACCACGTACACTTATGAGCATCCTTATGTTCGAACAGGGTGTTTGTTATAGACAGTCAATGACTAGCACAGCAGTCTAACAT
The DNA here is from genome assembly GCA_026546735.1 of Forbesichthys agassizii. Classification (NCBI taxonomy): domain Eukaryota; kingdom Metazoa; phylum Chordata; class Actinopteri; order Percopsiformes; family Amblyopsidae; genus Forbesichthys; species Forbesichthys agassizii. The sequence goes on along the minus strand of JAODLL010000668.1, from coordinate 5,505 downwards.
ATTTTTTTTTCAATGGTGACAATATTCTGTCATTGTACATAATCAATGATAGAATTTTATCACCATTGAAAATAAATCATCAAAATATTAATAAAGTGTTATTATGTTATTTACGTTAATATTGAGACGAATTAGATTTTTGTTATTATTAGTCATTTACACACTTTGCCGTAAACGTCCCTAATGGACGACGATCATTGAGACCATGTGGTCTGTCACCTCTTGTCCTTTTCTCTGCGTCCTCTTCTACATTCTAGGTCGTCTAGGTAACGCCATCTCATCTCTCCTCAATCATTTCCTGACTGTTGAATCTGGCCAGTGTGTGTTTGTGTATTGCGTGTGTGTATTGCGTGTGTGTATTGCGTGTGCGTATTGCCCTACGTTTCCTGCTGCTGCCTATTATGCGGGGCAAAGCCTGCAGCGCAAATGATCAAATATATAAATTCCATAGTCATATTAAAATATATCACCTTAGAAGTATTGCTAAGGTGCAGCCATTTCTCTCACAGGCAGACACAGAAAGACTCGCGACGGACCTGGAACGCTGCACACGCACCCGGTGGAATCCCGGCGTTATACATTAATGTATCACTATCAGACTAGATTACTGCAATGCTCTTTTCTAATCTTCCTATGAAATCTAAATAAAATACAGATGATCAGAACACAGCAGCACGTGTCCTGACTAGCGCACACATCTCACCTGTCCTAAAGTCAGTTTTAGAATACATTTTAAGATTCATTTATTGGTCTTCAAATCACCTGACTCCGGATAAGTGGATGAAGATGGATGTATGCATGGATCGAACCGTAATAACACTTTTAAAAGAAATCTTACGACACACCTTTTATCTTAGCATTCTCTTAAATCTGTTTTAATTATGTATGTACATTGATAATCGTTTATATCACAGCTATACCATTGTATCTTGAATGTATTCTTTTGTTTTTCATCATTGTATTTTTTGATTGACGGTGTTAAAATTATAAATATTATAATATAAATATTAAGCTTGATTTGTTTCCTCTAAATCTTCAAGCTCAGCCAATTCTCTTTTTATTCTGTTCATCCTTTATTTGACTTCATCAATGTACATTCTCTGCTGCATTGAACAGTAATTATTTAAGAACGTGTGGTCTTTATGAGAGTTTTACAAACCTGTCGGATTTTAGACATTCGCAATCCATACATGACAGGGTTGAAGAGTGGTTGACAGGTCAAAAAATACAATGATAGAAAGATCCGCAACACACTGGGTACATTGTTCATATTAAATCTACTCTGAATGATCTCAAAATATGCACCAAAGGAAAAGTTTACAAGAGAAGCGAGATGAGGAGTACATGTACTAACAGCTTTCTGTCTGGTCTCTTTAGAGCCAGCTAAACAGATCTGAAGGATCTTTACATAAGAGAAAATGATTATTGTTAGTGGAACAAAAATGACCAGAACAGTATTAACCAGTCCATATATGTTATTCACAGTGGTATCTGAACAGGCCAGTTTAACAATCTGGTAGCTTATACAGACCACACTTTCTAAAGTATTTCTACACAGTGTTAGATGAAGGATCAAGTAGAGTGCGATTATGACTCGAAGTAAAGAAACAGCCCATATTACAAAGATTAACAGATATATCTTGTTTAGTGTCATGTGAGCCTTATATTGTAGAGGACAACATATTGCAAGGTACCTGTCATAAGACATGAGGGCTAGATTATTAAACTCTATAGATACATATGTATACAAGCAGTAAATCTGTAGGAAACATAAAGACATAGAAATTGTGTGTGTGTCAGATGTTAACTGGCCCAGGAGGAATGGAAACAAGCCTGCACTACCATACAGTTCATTTACAAACAGGCTGCACAGAAAAATATACATAGGCTCATGTAAGCTTCTCTTCACACAAATAACCACAATCAGTAGCAGATTGGCTGAAACAATCATAATATAAATACATAAAACTATGACAAAATAGAAGTATTTCAGATGGCCACTGTCAAAGTAGGCAGCCAGTATAAAAAAGGAAAACTGTGTAGAATTCTCCATCATCCTCGGTTTAGTCCAGCCAACAAACAAAGCTCTATCCTGCTCACAAAGGCACATGTAGGGTTCCAACTGCCACAGTCAAGTTGTACTGGTGTCTCCATCTGACCATGTTGGAGCAGCTGTCCAGAGTTGTTGTGGAGTCACTGGCAGTCAACACTGACTGAGCTACAACACTGTGTCTGCTTCTTTATAGAAAGCTGCTGGACCAGGGAACTGTCACCTCAGGTCCAGAGGACCAACCTGCTCCATAGGTTCAATCATCACATCTCTTCCTCTTCACATCCAGGGCCCAGCTCTTTTGAGGCCCTAAGCAAGAAAAGCATAAAAAGTTGTGTACAAAAAGGTTTAATTCAATTTAATTCAATACAGCTTTAGGTCTACATTTTACATAAAAATATGAAAATTGTGCTGTACCTATTAATGTCAAAGCACTATTTTTTAAAGGAAACTAGGATTGGCAGTCGAAGCAGGATCTTTAGATATAATTCTTGAATGCTTGACTATTCGGGATCACCCAAAGCTTCTACCATCTCTCTTAGAGAAGAGGAAATCGTCACACAGGTGGCCAGTTAGCTGGATCAAGTAACTGCATATTACTGTTAAGCACTGATCAGCCTTAGTAGTGTTTTAGTACTCGAGACCGGTCTCAAGACCACTTTTTTAAGGTCTCGGTCTCGTTGCGGACTCAACCACATTTTTACTCGGTCTTGTCTCGGCCTCGGACCAAGAGGTCTTTGGATTTTAATTTGAGACTGGTCAAGACCACAACTGCGGGAATACAATTATTGCCGCCCGGTGCATGTCTAATGATAATTGTTGTGATAAGTCAATTCTTCCTTAAATTTCGAATGTTTTACTTTACGTTCTGCCACTGGGCAGGCCGGCAGTGCATCGCTGTCTCTGTGTGTTTGTCAGACTGGGCCAGACTCATACTCACTATTGAGAGGCAGTGTTGTAGTCGAGACCGACTAATCCGAAACCAAGTCTTCACCGAAACCAGAGTGTTCCGAGACCGAGACAAGACCAAGACTTTGAGGAGTTGAGACCAAGTCAAGACCAAGACCAAGGCAGAGCGAGACCGAGAGCGAGACCAGACCAGACCAGTTCAAGTCCCATATTGCAAGATATACTTGCACATAATGCATTGACCGTGCAGTAGCCTATATTATGCATGTGTGTAGGCCTGTTGCGATAATTACTATATCTCCTTATCATGCGATTTATGGAAATGACCTTGATACATTTTCTGACCATGATAATATTGTATTTGCTGACTTAAGACAAATAAGTTAAAGGGCTACGCTGCTCCTGTGCTCGTCGCTCGTCTCTCTCGCGCTCTCTCACACACACACACACACACACACACACGGGCATACAGAGCAGACAGCGACAGCTGATACAGGTTCCTTTCTAAAGGCCAATGAGTAGGCTATATGGTATTGTTTAGGTAAAGGTATTTTTCCTGACGACTGCATAATTCCAGCCAACTACATTTAGAAGATTAAATGCAAAAATACAGCACTTGTTTAATTTGTTTCAATGTTTATAGACTACCTACTTTGCCAAGCAATGAAACAGGTGTAACCAATCACAATGAATAATTCATGTCACGACAGTAGCAGAACAGAGGTGCCTTTAGAATTCATGAACATTTTTCAGTTCCGTGCGTGAGCTCGCAGCAAACAGTTTGAGGAGGTATAGGTCTTAGCAAACACACTGATGCTGGACAAAGGGCAACAGTTTCAATCTAATATGTTTGAAATGTTTACACAAAAAGTTCACCATTAAATGTTAAAGCAAACATGTTTGCCCATTCTGAACTCACCTCTATCATTTTGATTCTGTTTTTAAAATATCTACCGGTCTACAGAAAATATGGAATATGTCGCTGCAAACCTGAAATAATTATAGTAAGTTGACATTTTGCCGTTTCCTAATTAAAACTAATTTGAGTTTGCTTTATAAGGCACACTGCTTACTCACATAGCCTACGATCTGCCAAATATATGAACACTTTCATCCTAAAATACTGGATTTGAAGTTGCTGCTCCGTCTGGACTAAATCATGGTTGCTTGTGTCGGGCACATCACTACGTAATCCACAACCAACCTTTACCACGACAGTGTGCTTGTTTTGAATAGAACATGTTTCGCCTGCTTCCCTGGTCGACTCCTTCGATTATGCCTATATAGTCATTCCACACCTGCCTTATCTAGTCTGCCCTTAAAATGACAATAATATCGTTTATCGCGATTATTTCTGGGACAATTAATCAGCCAACAACAAACAGTTATCGTGCAATTCATCGTCTAACATTGTTGGATTAGACGGAAGCATGACGTTATGTAGTATTTCATTTATAGGTAAACAGTTGAATACATGCCTTAGGAAAGTAGGCCTATTTATAACCAACTTCACAGACATGGACAAAACTAGGCCAGTGAGTGGCAGGGTCGGACTGGGACTGAAAAACGGCCCTGGACTATGAGGCCAACTGGCCTGAGAACTGTCTAGAGAAGACCTTGTTGGCAAATAGAAATTTAGTCTACCCACTAGCCACTGACTAAGCTATGATGCAGTAGTTCATTTTATTTTGTAGATAGCCTGGCCCTTTCTTTTGGCCATTCATTGTTTTTAAATATACATTTAGGCTACAATCAGTAGCCTAGTCTGTACATTAAAAACAGCTGGGGTGAATATATCAGACCTTTAGGGGAATATGAAATATTGTACAAAGCCTATTAAATTACACATTTTACTGTATAACAGGTTACATTAATGTTAACATAAAACACTTCATTTCCTGCATTCTGGTGAATTTGTATGCAACAATGTGTGCCTTGTCTGTATCTTGATGGTGTTATTGTCTTTATTTATGTTATTTTAAAATAGAATAGAATGCAATGAGTGTCTCAGGCATTCTGTATTGCTTTCTAAATAAATTCCAGGAATGCAAGATCTAACATTAGGGATAAAACTTGGGCCAGACAGAAAGTAACCATAATTACTTCTTGTTTTGTAGGAGTGCTTATTAAAAGCAATTTGGGTGTGCTTCAGCACCAATAATGAGTTTACCGCCAATGTTAACAATCAATCAATGGTGTTAGGAGAATGAAACTCCATGTATAGCATCTGTGCACCCATACTAGTCACTGTATCAAATTTGGGGCAGATTGGACAAAGTTTACGAAATTTTGACCTCCATGGAGGTCCAGTGTGGCCTGGCCGAGCTACTTCCAATCCTTGAGAAAAGTCTTTGCACAATTGGGGTGCTTTTACATTGACCAAAATTGCCCGAACCAGAACACGACTCATAGCGATTTGGAACTGTAGGTTGCAAGGGGCCCGGGAATAAAAAACAGCTAGGGTTAGGGTGTCACGCTCCGTGTGTGGGTGTGGCGGAGAACTCAGGCGCAGAGACAGAACAGGCAGACAGGAGGATAAAGTAACT
>JAODLL010000667.1:0-13823 GCA_026546735.1 Forbesichthys agassizii | reverse complement strand
ACATTTGGAATAAATTACCAGAGGATCTTAGACATGCCCCAAATATAGCAATTTTTAAATCCAGGTTAAAAACACTTATCTTCTCACGTGCCTATGACTGAGAATTTTTACTTAACCACACTGTTTAGCCTTATAACCTCCTATGCTTTTATCCTTATTTACTTGGCCACACTGTTTAGCCTCATAACCTCCTGTGTTTTTATCCTTATTTCTACTTTAGGATATTGTAATTTTAATTTCTGTGGAATATTTGGGTTGGAGTCCCAGAAGGTTAGAGTTCCACCAAACGCCTAGGTTGGCGTCATGGTGGGTTAGTGTCCCACCATACACCTGGGTTTGAATCCCGGTGGGTTAGACTCCCACCAAACGCCTGGGTTGGAGTCCTGGTGAGTTAAAATCCCAACAAATGCCTGGGTTGGAGTCCCGGTGGGTTAGAGTACCACCAAACGCCTGGGTAAATAATTTGGGAATATTTGGGTTGGAGTCCTAGTGGGTTAAAATCCCACCAAACGCCTGGGTTGGAATCCCGGTGGGTTAGAGTCCCACCAAACTCCAATATAATAATGTTTTTGGTTTTTTTCATGGCTTTTACCTAGTTTTTCATTGTTTCTTTTTTTTTTGTTTAATTGCATTTCTTCCCTTCATCCTTTGTTCAAATGTTTTAACTGTAAAGCACGTTGAGTTGCACATTGTGTATGAAAGGTGCTATACAAATAAAGTTTATTATTATTATTATTATAGGATGTAGGGATATAGGATGCTTTTTATATCCCTTGTTTGACCATTAGAAGCCAGCACATATAGGTAAACAATCACATCCACCCCTTCCCCTCCTTCTCCAAAAACAACTCTTATTCACACTGCACACAAATCTGGCCCATATCCAATTTTCTTTTGCACCCCTAAGTGACTTGGGTCTGATTTTTTCAGAGCAGTGTGAGCAGCACCAATCACATAGAATCTGATATTTTCTCATCAGATTTTGGCCACTTTAATATGTGATACTAAATTGGATACATATCTGATTGTTTTCAATGCGATCTCAGTCAAATCAGAACTAGATAGACATTCACTGTGTGACCTTGCTAGCGTAAACAGGCTCACTCATGGTCATTGTTGGTCAACATTTGTTACCTCATAACGGGAGAAGTTGTAGTCCTACTCGCAAGTAAACATACAGTAGGCTAAATAATTAAGTAGTCACTGGATGGTCAGAGCAAGGTGATAAAACTATTGCACACTACGTGGAGCAGATCACCGTCCTCCCCCATGTTAATGAGGGTTAGGATACTGCACACGAGGCGTAGGCTATATTTGCTGCCTTGCGGAGCAGCAATGGAAATACAGTAGCCTAAATTCTAGAAGCAGAAATACACAAACAAATTGTCTGCGGGCAATGTGCATCATGCCTGGCGGAGAAAATATTCCATCTGAGTGTTTAACAGGCTTAAGTAGTCTACAACAGTTTGCTAATGGGCTTTTTCTGCACAAATTTGCTGGCGTCCACCTCACGTCAACATATAAAATTATCGTATACGCCTGACTTTGTTGCTCTCAGTCAATGTTTACTTTCCTTCAACACATTGCGCCGCATGTGACGTCTTGATCGTTTGGGCATGCCAATGAGACGCACGAGAAGCTGGTCACCTTCTGCAGCGAGAACGGCAGCTTTGACGGTGGAGACCAAACGGTTCTCAAAAGCTACTTCAACACATTCAGCGCCATCAACCACTACATCACTTCAGAACCATGATCAGTTCACACTAGAATCACACTAGAATCTCTACAATTTATGCAATTTACGTTGATACATTCAAAATTATGGCGCTTAGAAACATACTAATGGAAGCCAAGGCGTACGCATTAAGGATATGAGTGGAGAGATGACACGGTAATGTGCCCAACCTTTGCAAGTATCGAGGCAAATAGATAGATCCTCGTATGTTTCAAAGCTGAAAAACTAAAGACACAAACCAATTGATGGCAAGGTGCAAATTGACCGTGAGTCTGCTGCCGCTAAAGCTTTCTATACTGCTCGCGTGAAGCCTCAAACAAACTGAACATTCACGTAACAGACGACACATGCATAGTAAAAGGCCATAAAGCTTTATAGCCTTTTCATTGTTTAGAGCTCTCCATCAATGGACAGCTTTTTCCATATTGGCAATTGTTTATTTTTGTTCTTTGTCCCCATATGCTTGCCAAGAATAAGGAATGCTGGGTTTTTTAGGTTGTCATGAAAGGTATTGAGGTATTAAAATTAAACAAAAATTCAAGTAACCCTCTTAATTAATATAAATGTGTTTAAACATTGTATTGTGTGGAAATAATAGGTAGGACAGCTTTAAGAGACCAGAAGCATTCAATTTTTGCTTTTTGCTTTCAGTGAAATATTACATTACAATGCTCCATCTTTCTTTAATATACCTTTCCGACCTGTCAATCACACCTCAACGAGAAAACACGGCTAAACTAAAGTTACGATGGATTAAAAGCTTGTGGGAGGTGGCTCAACTGAATGCGAACAACATCAACACAAGGCTGTATTCTGAAGGTACAATAAGATGGCGAAAAATAGACATTCGTCTTTAGTACCATTGCTCGCTACGTATTTGTGTGCTTGTTGTAGATGTTTAATGCTTATTCTGGCCAGAATAGCATACAGCCAGTGTTGGACCTCATGTTGTGAATACGGCACAGTATATCCTTGATTAAAGAAGTTGATGCCTCTCTGTAGAATGCTGTTTGGCAAGGTAGACTAATTTGGCAATAAGCATACTGCAGTTTTATTAGGAATACGAGAGAGAATATCACAGAATGTCCCACAAGATACAAAAGTTTGTGGGACATTAGCAACAGCGGCAGCTTAAATCTCCAGCCTTTAGCAATATATCTTTGGGAACTTTTTTGCGACCCACACATATAGCAACAGTGAACAGGATGGTCGAATGGTCTTGGTGTTTGGCTCCCAGTCGGAAGGTCGTGAGTTCAAACCCCAGTGTTGTCCTACCTATCAGCATCCTTGAGCAAGATGCCTAACCCCCTACTGCTCCCGATGGTTGGTTGCATTTTGCATGGAAGCAATCACCAACGGTGTATGAATGTGTGTGTGAATGGGAGGCAAAATACTGTAAAGCGCTTTGGATAAAAGCAGGCTATTTACCATTAATCATCATGATCGGTCGCCAGGTTTATGGCAAAATATTTGTATAATTACTGCCCAAATCCTCCCTGACTCTTACAGCTGTTTGTTTTTACCATACGCCATATAACAAATGTTCCCTTTCACAGGAACTGCGATCTATTACTTATGGTACATGAGCATGTGATCATGGTAATCCAATCGAAAAATTCTACAATATTGCCGAATGGCTGAGAAGGTCAAAACTGTGCCCCTGACCCGCCCCATGGGGAACTGCAGCCTGGCCTCTTTTACTTTCTTACTTACTTTTGCCGCTGAGTACCTCGGGACGCACCGTACCGAGGAAAAGCGTATAGCTTCTTTTCCGGCCAGGTATGTGTCAGTGCGTCCACGCCCAGCGGGGGCTGATCGCTCCCTAGGGAGAACCACAGTCGACATTGCGTAGTCTCCTGAGACGCAAAGAGGTCCACTTCCGCCTGGCAGAACCTCCTCCAGATCTCTGTAACAACCTGAGGATGGAGACGCCATTCCGCTGCCCTGGTAGCTCCTCTGGAAAGAAGATCTGCTCCACAGAGGGAGAGAAGATTCAGCTCCATCCACAAGACCATGGGCAGCACCGCGGCCGGTGCCGCCATCATGCACAGAAGTTTCTGGTACTGTAGCGAACCGTTTAACCAGTTCTGAAAATCCTCACACGCGACCTGATAGCCTGTATCCTGTCTGGACAAAGGCGTGTCATCATCGTGGTCCCTACTCAGGGAACCGAGGATATGAAAACATCCCAAATCCGCAAATCCTTGCCGCGGTGCCTTCACGAGATGCTTTGCACAACTGTTTTAAGTGAAAATGAAATATAAAACTACAAAGATAAATCAATATATGACTAAATAAACACAAAGATTTATTTGGTAGCATATAATATCCTATTGGTTACATTTTCTGAAAACGTGCACTCGGCGAGGTTCGGATCCATGTTTTCATTTAGAAATACAATGATCTAACCACTGAGCTACCCCACTGTCGATTAAAAAAAAAATCTCTTTTTGGCTCGTTACCAAAAGAGTTTGGACACCCCTTGTCCAAATACTTTGAAATCTGTCCCTGGGCATGTCTTTTTACAAATTTGTTTGAAAAATACACTATTTCTGTCGCCAGTAATCCTTCATTTCTGGTACATGAAGGATGCCCATCTTCAAACAGCCCAATGAATGTATTCAATTAGCGTAACAGGTACCCATGAGCAAGGCACATGGTCTGCTTCTGTATCACTATCTTCGCTGAAGCCATTTTCAGAAATAAGTGAGATTAGCATAAAAAAAATACACTATACATATTTATTATAAGCAGAAACCTCGATTTCCCACAATGCAGTTCAAGTTGTCTAATATGTTCTTAATGCCTTTCAGCTTATCACAGTGCGTTTAAATGTGCACGTGATTAAAAAATATTGTTATTTGACCAAATGCAACAGACCTTATAGGGAGATGTAATGTGTATCTTTCTCTAATGGGCTCTGCTTTGTGGGCCCCACACATGCACTAACATCCACGCATGGTACTTGAACATGCACTTCATATTTAGTAATGTGATTGTGTTCCAAGTGATTAAAAACATACTGATGGTTTCCTTTGATGGACAATACATTACCAGAGTTTGAATAATAGATTCCCGCTAGCTAAAGGACCTGCTGAGCATTTAATATATATTTTTCTAGCGTTATAAGTATACAAAAAACTAATCTTTTCAGCAGATCTTTTAGTAAAACCAATATTATGTTTGTGAACCGTTCTGGAATGAATGTAACAAATGGTTAACAAACATAATATTGGTTTGAAACAAGTGAAAAATTAAGAACCGTTGCACGGCGCTAGGAATAAATGAGTGCAGCTGTCGCTTTCGGTCTAAAAGGGCCTTTAGATTGCAAGCAGAGTTTCAAATATTTATTGAATTAACCAACATTAGGCAGATAAAGTTGTGAGAGGTTCTAAACGTTGGTTTTGATACATGTTTAATTGGCCAGCCCCAATCGGAAGAGTCTAAAACTTGCTCAATAGAGACTGAGAGGGGCAGTGGGTCTGACATCTCATTGTTTATTCTTGGCCTTATAGCTTCTGGATCCATTGCATGAGTTTAGCCTGCTTTCCCTTTGTTGACCTCTTGTAAAAACAGTAGGCCTTATATCTTCAGTTATGTATAATCAAGTAATTCATGTTAAAGTAACAATGAATAGCATTTGCGAATTAAGGAATCATTCCGTGCACCCAGTGGCGCAGGAGATGTTTTTTAGGTGGGGGGGGGGTGTGACACATGCCATTACAGATGTCTGACCTCTAATGTGACACGCCTGTCGCACGGCTTTTACTCTAAAGACATTGGGAGCATATGATTGACTTGAGCCTTACTCAATCTGGTGCGTGTCCAAGGACTGTTCGATCAGATTTTTAAATTGTTTAATTATTCTTATTTTATTAGCCTACTGTTTACAGTTACCTCAACTAGTGTTTTAGTACTCTTAGGACCGGTCTTATTTAAGGTCTCGGGCTCGTCTCGGATGAAAGGGCCAGGGATGATGAAAATATTGATACCCACGGACGTGACGGCACTTGAACCACTCATCGCAAGATGTCTACTAATCGCCTACTAATCCAAGATGTTCATTTTTCCTTTTTTAATAAACTCTGGCCTGCTGACGCTTTTTTGTTACTTCATTAAGATATTTATCAGGCTAGCTTATTCCCATCTTCTTGGCTTCCCACCCTGCCCCCTATGCAGTGCTTATCGTAATAGACATGATAATTGAACAGGCTTTCACCAAACATCATGCAAATTGACATCAAGAGAAAGTGGAAAAGCTGGCTGTAGAACATTAGAATACATCAGAATTGCCGATCCTTGTTTGCGGGTCCTTTGTCTGCATCCCACATAGTTACAATAATTTAAACTCTGGCGCCTCTACTGGCCTTCTCAAGTACGCGCGACGCGTATCGACGTCAAAGGTACCACTTTAGATGTCAAACATCTGTATATATCTCCCTATATGACATACAGTATATACAGATATTGACAGGGAAATATATATAGGGGAATTGACAGGCTTTTTTTTGAATGATTCCTCTGAACAAGAGCACCGGTGGACACAGTTACAGGTGGAATACCTAAAGCACTCCTGGTATTACTGTTTTCTCAAATTTGTTTCAATTGGACATTTGAGGATTGTCCTAATTACAGGAGTAGCTTCGTTTCCCGTTTCTTATATTGGAACATCATTTGGATTCATTGATCGCCCACCATGGCCAGCAATTCCTTTTCTTATACAAAGGATGAAGGTAACATTATTCTTGAAGACACATTATTGGATCAGGAAATTACACTTCAGACAACTGATTCATGTAAATTGTTTCACGATGTGCAAAAAGCAACAGAGAAAGAGCTCAAGTTACAATTACACCGGGTTGGCAGCTAAATTGAAGCAGGACAAACTTGCTAAATTTAAACGGGATCAAGAAGACTAGTCTAGATACTGTTTATGATTGGGGAAATAAACGATACTCCAAACCTAGGAGAGTTCGGTCTGTCTCTTTTAATCTTCCCAGTACGGATGATGATGATAATGGAGTGACTGATCGCGGAGGAAGTAATGATATGCTAGGATCCACAGATTTTTTGGATTCCACTCTTGACCAGATGATTCATCACCATCAACAGACTTCATTGTGCTACTCACAGAATGGACACTTAAAAATAATGTTTTCCTTTTTCAAGACAAATTGTACAGACAATAAAAAGAGACTGCTAGCATGAAGCATGTTTTGCTCCTAATTATGCTAATCTTTTTTTGGCCAGTGGGAGGAGCGCTGTTTATAGACTCCATTGCCAACATGTTTAAAGATAAAATTGTGTGGCGGGGATGCTATATCGATGATGTCATTTATTTTATTCTGGTTCTGAAAGGGAACTGTTGGACTTCCATACTTATATAAAAGGTACAAATGCAAATTAAGCTTGAAGTACTCACAAACGGAGATTCATTTTATAGATATTAGCATCTCTAAAGACCAATATGGTAGTCTACACACCTCGATCTATAGGGAAAGTACAGACCGAAACACAATTCTGCATGCCGATAGTTTCCACCCTACTTGGCTCATTAATAATATCCCCTTTGGCCAATTTCAAAGACTTAGACTCAAGTTTAATACTAAATCTACTAATTTACAGTCACGTTTTAGACAGAGAGGATACAAATTTGAGGCTCTTCTACAAGACCATAATAGAGCTTTCTCAATGAATAGGATTGAAGCACTTAGTCAAAAATGAAAGCAAAAGAAGTCACAGAAGCCTTAATTTGTAAATCAATACAGTAAAGAAGCAGTTCTGATAAAACACATCATTAATCGTAATTGGGGTATTATTCAGAGTGACAGCTTGCTCTGTGAAATCTTTTGGCTTTAGGATTTGGCTGAAACAACCTAAAGGTAACTTTAGTTGTGGCAATTTTAATTATTATACAAATATGGTAAGAGGAGACTCTTTCAGATATGTTTTTAATAACAAAATTGACCAAATCACGAATATAATTAATAGCAACTCCCCTCATGTAGTATATAGACTGGAATGCCGCTGCGGTGGCTTCTACATAAGCCTGAGAGATAGAGTAGCCGAACATAGACATGCTATTCGAACAGGAAACATCAATTATCCCATGGCTAAACATTATGCCGAAGCGCAACATGGAAGTGACAGTACGGTACACTGAGGGTTGCAGGCATTGAAGTGATCTCCCTGGACTCCCGGGGTGGAGATAAAATTAAACGATTGAAGCAGCATGAGACATTCTGGATCTTTACACTCAAAGGTACAACTTTTCCAGGTGTATATGATCATATTGATTTTTTCCCCATTTCTATAGCTTGAGATATGTGTATGTATGTATGCGGGTATGTGTGTATATGTATATATGTAAGCATTTATTAATTTCTTTATTTCTTTTATTTCTTTATTTATTTATTTATTTATTTATTTATAATGCTTTTTTGTATATTGCCTGGTTTATTTTATAACTGTTGACATAGGCAGGTTAATATAGCCTATTATAATTATTCATATATAAAAATGTGTGGTTTTTAGCTTTCACATACTGTTTAATATTTATATATAAGTGTGTGTGTGGCTTGATGTATTGACTGTTGAAAAAATTGAGGAACACTGACCACTAGTGGCTACAAAACACATTTGAATTAAGCTCATGTGTCATTCGTGACACAGCCGTTCATCATTTATGTAATAAATATGCTTTCTACACTTTGCTCCAAACACTCTGATGAAGGCAATAGCCGAAACGCATTGGTCTCCTAGCCTATACATTAAAGGCTTTTTTCTTTCACTAACTCCGCTTGAGTGCCTTGTTTTTTGAAGTTGCATTGCCACTCCTCATAGTGGTTTTCTGAGCCTTTCTTTTTTTGAAGTTTTTAAGGGAATTGATTAAATGGTCCACATTTTAGACTACAACTGGTTTTACAAGCCTAAGAGAGAGGTGTCATATTTTTTCGCTTTTCTGAAGCCAAAAAGAGAGAGGAGATACCAAAATAAACACCAAAGGACATCAAAGGTACGATGATCCAAGATGAAAACTAACTTTACTGTATGGTACAGTAAAGTTTCATGTTGTGCGATTATGAGATCCAGATCGATGTGAGACAAATCCTGGTGCGCTAAACATGTCTAAAGCAAGCCAAGATAATGAAAATTATAGGAAGTCATAACTTAACATTTTCTTAAAATAAGACAATGTAGGCTGACTTACCATGTTATGTAAGGATATTACTGTTCCTGTAGTCTATAGCCTACATTTATTACATTTATCGTTCACGTGAATTGTCAAGATCAAGCATTGAGACTGGTGGAATTATAAGATACTGTAGCTCTCAAAAGCATTTTGTAGTTCTGTCTGCTTCTCTCGGATATTTCAGAACTATTATTTGAGAAATGTGCTATTATTTCCTTTGGAATACATCAAACACCATTAGCCTACATGCCAGGTGCAAATAGTTTACTTTACAGGCATGCCTATAGCAACAACCAAGGAGGGTGGGGCATTGAATAGCAGACTATAGTGGACTTGCCAATGCTGGTAGCCTCATGATGGTCATCAAAGTAGGCAAATAAACAAATGTAACTCGAGTTATGCTACATCGGACCTATTTAACAAAAAAATATATAATAAAAAAAAAGAAAATTTTGCTCGATAGTGGGGTGGATGATTTTGTTCTTTACGAAACTGGGGGGGGGGATGAATCCCCCGTTGCCCCTTCTCACACCTGCGTCCCTGCATGCACCAAAGCAGCGGTAACAATGACACATACTGAAACTTGCCAGATATCCTGTATATGTGAAAACCCACAATTACTGTATATTATATCAGATTTAAACATAATATATTTGTTTTTGTAAGGGCCAATCTGTTTGCATACCTGAACATATACTGTACAAATGAAACATCCACAATTTAGAACATATAAAATGTTATAATTTTTGTGGAGAGGAGACCTAACAAAATTTCAGAGCAATATTTAAAGATAGTAAAAAGTAAACATAACTAAATAAAAATTGTAAATGAACAATAAAGGGAAAGAATATCGATTGATAATTTACTGTTTTCCAATTAATATAGGCCAATGTTGATGTTGTCGCTCTCACTGGATTCAAGCTTCACATTCCCACAGAGGTATTGTGCTATATATTAAGCATTGAACCGAAACCTGTTGTATTCAATTTACGTAGCTGGTCAGCCGCAATCCCTGAAGCAATAGCAGCTATTTGTATTTGTTTGTGGCTTCTCCCATTTTCTGGCACACTGAACTAGAACTGAACCAATATGGCCCAGTGCCAGCTGCCACCTAATGTTTTCTTTTAGTGGAGCGTAATTCAATATGGTGCTATTTTTCAGGGTTTGTTCTTTTTTGAACTATGGGAAAATATTTTTGGTTTGTTTTTTCATACTTTTTTTTTTTTTTTGTGTGGCAAATGCAGTTAATGTGCAATATTGCAAGATGTATATGTTACATCTGGATTTTCAAGATGACTGCCAACAGAGCGAGACGTACCGATCGAAATCTGAATCCAACATTTGCATCAGTTTGATTGGAGTGAAAGGTGGCAGAACAAAGTTTATGTTCCCTTAAGTCACTATTCCCCCAGTTGCTACTCTGTTACATTTACATTTTGTACTTTTTCAAATGGCACATTGAACACAGGCCTTAGTATCCATACTAAGTGCAGTAACAATCACACAAGAAACATTTCACTTTTTCCACAGTCTTTTGTCTCTAAATATGAATAAATAATCATTAATTCCTTTTGAAACAATGCACACGCAGGCAGAAGGATAAAATGTGAAAGAAATGATAAACAAGTTCAGTAATCTTTGCACACGTTTTTGTCCCGATTAGCATATGAAAATTAGTTAAGGACAATTGGCCTCCTGGATGGTTTCATTAAAAAAGTATCACACTGGGATCATCATAATTGGCAAGCTAATATAGTAGACTGTAGACCTGTTTCACCCAAGTGGTTGGATTTCAATTAAAGCAGAAAACTGTGATTTCCCAATTTTTAAGTATGTTATGTATGGTAATATTTGGTGATATCTCCTTTTTTAAATGGTTAAATGTATCTAATGGATAACGGGTGCTTTGTGAAGGAAACAGGCATTCATGTTGGTCCCTTAACATTTCAGCATGTGTTTGAGCCCACCATGCCAAATATTCTCTGGAGGGTAATTAGTTAACTCTGATCTGATTTCCTGCAGAAGCCTTGATAGGCGCACATGCAGAGCCATGAAATGACAACGTCGTCACTAATATCAAATGCATTGCCTTCGAATCTTTCATTGCTTTTAGCTTCCATCAGCTATTGTTACCGCCACTCAACCCACTCGATCCCACTCACAGTCACCTGGGTGGGCGTGTCTCTGGACATTATTGGAACAGCTCATTCTTATATCATTCTTTACAGCCTGCCACTCTATTCTAGACCTTCACAGTGCCTCTGACAAGACCAGCTTTTGTGATGAACCCTCAGTGGTTGACATGACATGACTTCTATGTTTTCTGTTATGTCAGTATAAGGGCATGGCATTTGTAGCTGTCTATGTATTTATATATTGATGCTATATGTAGCTATTAAAAGAAAAGGTGGTGACATGCATGTGTGTGATCATGGTGTGTGTGGGGGTTCTTGGTAAGTACAATTCTAGCTCTTATATGTTTATAATCATTACTAAGCAAATGAGCATGCTCTAATGTTAAAACAGCATTAACATTATAAAGCTGTATTGGGAAATTGTGAAATAGTTTGCCATCAAATTGAACTGTTTAACTGCAACAACACCAAGAAAATGTGAGCTTTATAAAATACTTAAAATAATCCTACCTCACTACTGAACAAGCAACTTGATTATTTGATGGATACATTGCCACATACTGTAACTTATTATCTAAAATCATATTTCACAAGCTCAACCTATGTGTTGTATACAATAATTTATAGATTTTATTTATATTCTATTTTCTATATTCTATGTAAATATGGAGTGGAGAAATTGCATACTGAGCATATGTGTGTTCATGTTAGTGCATGTGTGGCCTACAAAGCATTTGTTTTGGTCTGAGATGCTTTTGCACTAGTGACATCTAGTGGCTGAAAGTCTCATAAAATAACTTTAAAATATTTTGAATTAATTTCTATGAAGTGACGTGTTTATTGGTCCGGTAGCTCCTCCCTCAACAGTCTAAGATCAACAGCAAATCAAGAAGCAAATAAATGCTGGCCAAAAGCTATTGACAATGTCTTGACTCAACAGCAAATGGATACCTGCATGAACTTTATTGTTAAACATGCAAAATTTAAACGAAAGAGCAGGCATGAGCTATAATCACTAATTATTATTATTAGGCAGGTATGATGAGGTGAGGCGCAGGGAGAATGAGATGGCCAAGAATGTGTAAAACAATACATTTACATTTATGGCATTTGGCAGACGCTTTTATCCAAAGCGACTTACATTTAGTACATTTGTCAGTAGTTGCACAGGTCGTATACCAGCAATTATAAGCAAACAATATTTTAAATAGAACAAATGCAGCATAATGTCATTATACCTATTACCACATAGTCAAACAAAGTGCAACAGGTAATGGCCTAGCTAGTAAAGTGCAACAGGTAATGGCCTAGGTAGTAGAGTGCAACAGGTAATGGCCTAGCTAGTAGAGTGCAACAGGTAGCTAGCTAATTTAAAAAAAAAATTAAATAGTGAGATAAGAGCATGAGAAGTAAGTGTAGGACCATCAGGAGTGCTAAGAAGTGGCGAGGTCACTTGTCAAGGTACCAAGGTGGATTGTGAAGAGATGTGTCTTCAGTCTCTTTCGGAAGATGGGTAGGGTTTCTGCAGTTCTGACTGTTGCTGAAAGCTCGTTCCACCACTGTGGTACCAAGACGGAGAAAAAGCGAGACTTTGATGAGCGAGTCTTGATGCCAATAATGTGCTTTATGATCAAATGTTGAAGCAGTTTTATTTTCAACTTGCTAAACGTTACTGAGCAGATGAAACATTGTAGCACATCTTTAGCACTCTCAAAAGGTTTGTAGTGACGGCTCTATCTCTGCCCCTTCCCTAGAAATAATTAATGTTTGTGTTTGATTTGTGCTGAATGCACATATTGTATTACATTTGTATTTTCACTTTACTGTTGGCCTTATTGTTAATATATTGGTGAACAGCAAATATTATAAGACATACAGCAATTGTGTTATTGATCGAACACCATTACAGAAAGACCTATGCTAAACGACGTCACTATATATTCCATATGCAGGTTTTAATACTATATTTGATGTACCGTATTGGTCAGAATATAAGATGATCCCAAATATAAGACGACCCCCCCCCCCCCCTTTTTCAATAATTATTTTTTGAAAAAAACATTTTGAAGACCAAATGTTTGAATGAAGAAAATAATTTATTTGTAAAAACCTAATTATACTATAAATCATGAAATTGTAGGCAGTCAGACTCAAGCGCAAAGAGGCCGTTTATGGTGACACTTTTTACTGTTATAGTCCTGGAGCAGCATGACGTGTTAACTCCACCCAGAAAATCGCCAGACAGACAGAAAGTTAAATAAATATAGTGAATATTTTGCGATTCAAATGGAAGTTGATTTTCATAGTTTGCAGGCCCGGGTGGAGCCGCCACGCGGTGCAGATCTTAGTGGTAGTAGCAAATATTCAAACGAGAACTTTGAAGGATGGATGTCGTCTCTGCTTCGTCTATCTGAACACTCATGGCTAGCTTTGAAATCGGTTGTTACATTTAGCTCTTTGGCGATTTACAATGCCTTAAGTTGAATGACCGCTCTATGGGCATTCCTTCATTCAGTTTTTCAGATACGTATTTACACACTCCCCTGTCAATCTCTTGGAAGCGGCCGATTTTGGGAATACGGTAAGACTTTGCATTTCTAAGTCGGTCTTTTTGTCAGGATACGGTCGAGGGAGGCGGACCCAATTGCGGGAAGGAGAGGCAGTAGACAGGAGAAGTAATAATTCAGTCTTTATTTACTTCTTATTTAAGGAGTCAGCAGGTGTCGGAACAACCGCTGGTGAGGGCCGGCGAGTAGCGGTG
>JAODLL010000666.1:0-37557 GCA_026546735.1 Forbesichthys agassizii | reverse complement strand
TGAAGCACTTTGTGATTTTATCTGTGAAAGGCGCTATATAAATAAACGTTACTTACTTACTTACTTACTTACACACACACACACACACACGCACACACACAAACACACATACACACACACACAAACAGACTGCGGTCTCTCCACAGCGATAAAAGCGACGTTGCATTAGCAACCTGTGAGAAGAGAGAGAGAGAGTGCACACATAGAGCTAATGAAGACTTATGCAACCTGCATGACAGATTAGCAGGCCTGACGTGGTTACATAACACTGGTTCCAATAATCCACAAAGACCTGGACACCATGCAGAGCTCATGCACTGTGTGTGCGTGTGCGTGTGCGTGTGCGTGTGTGTTTGTGTGTTTGTGTGTGTGCGTGTGCGTGTGTGTGCAGGGCTACTAAGTCATATATGTCTGCCCCAGATATATTTGTTGAATATATCTAACTATAGCTGAATAACTACCTAAGATAACCGACTACACACCTAACTACCTAAATACTTTCCAACTGACTGACTAACTAACTAACTAACTAACTAAACACCTAACTGATTAACAAACAAACTAACCAACTAACTAGCTAACCGACTACACACCTAACTAACTAACTAACTAACATGGCAGCAACGTACAAGTTAGTATACATCCATATTTTTAAATGGTTTCATAACTAAGGTAAAGTAGGTGATGCTTGAGAACGTCTGTCACATTGAACATGCTTTGTCCAGGCAGGAATATTGTTGTGTGGTGTGGTGTGCTCCACTGTGTTTGTGTTCATATTTACCGAGCTAGGGCCGTGTAGAAACAAATATTTTTTCTACATAATAGATAACTAATGAACTTGACAAAAAGTGTATTTAATAATACTGAAATCACATATCTCACCTTTAATCAAAAGTGACAGACTGCATCAAACCGTGTGGAATATAAGAAATTACACTGTAAACACACTTAAAGACACAGAATAAGTGTAACGTTGAAATCACAATATAAGTTCAGTTTAACAAGGCAATCGAAACAAACAAATTTTGATAATACAGTAGATGACAAAATCAAATATAATATAATTAAAATAATTAGGCTACTGTAGGGAAATATTTTGGTTGCCCCCCCCCCCCACACACACACACACACACACACACACACGTACATGTCCTTTAATCATTTCCCCCAATAGCCCGCCCTCCCGTACACACACATACACACACACACACACACACACATCCAAAAGCATCTTTCAGGACTGATTTCCCAGCATTCCATGGGGCATCCCTCTCTCCTTCGCAATGAGGAGCAGCATGACTTCAATCAGAGGATCGCCGAAATGATGCGACCGCCCGCACAGGACCGACAATATGAATACCTTGACGACGGACCCAGGAGCTCTGGTGTGGCAGGAGGAATTCTGGTGCCACCGTTGGTTTTACGCATTCTGAAAGAAACTGCAGATTCGAGTGCACCCGGACCCCTTGATCAAAACTCTTCTGGTGACACTGCCACCTCAGGCAGTAATTAGAGCAGAGGATGAATGGAAACATCAGCGACATAGAGAGAAAGAGAGAGAGAGGAAGAAAGAGAGAGAGAGAGGAAGAAAGAGAGAGAGAGATAAATGAATGGGAGAGAGGCAACAAGTGAGAGGTGGAGCCAGAGAGAGACTACACTCTCCTGCCTTCCTCAGGTCACACCCGCCGCCGTACCAACCCATATCCACAGATCAATAGGATGGGTGCACATGCATTAAAAGTGATTTCCCATGAGAACGCTCCTTCCTCCCCTCTCCCCACTTTTATGGAGGTGGGGGGGGGTGTAAACAGCTGTCTGCTGTTGGTACGCCTGGCTGCCCACCCTCCCTTGCATAGCTTGCATTAACACTGACATTAAAATATACATCCATGTGCTTATAATCATTGTCGCTTCGTGGCAGATGAATCTGAGCGGTTCCACACTGATGAGATGAGAGCTACAATGTGTGTGTGTGTGTGTGTGTGTGTGTGTCACTTGCTAACGTGTTAAGTGTGTGTCAATGAGCGGTATGTCGGTATGTCACTACCTATCTGTCTGAGTACTGTCATTACTGGAAAAGTGGGGGGCAAATGAATACCGTATAAGACGGGTGTGTCGACGTGCACGTACATGCACACATCACTGCGAGCCTATATTCTGTTACAGTACAGCCTTTATACAGACTTTACAAATGTAAAGTCTAGGACACAGCGCTGGCTAAGTGCGTCAGTCCCCGCCTACTTGACCAGTGAGGTCTTTTGATTGACATGCATGATGACCAACTATGTAACTCAATAACCAGGTCAGACATTTAACTTACACTGTTGAAAAACTAAATAGGATTCTGCCTGTTTGCATGTCTTGTAAATCTGTATAATGTGTAGACTATGGTTACAGGTTAAAATACAAATTTAATTTTAATTAGTAAATAAAGCACTGTCTGACCGGAAATTACGGATATATACTTGTTAGTGACAATGCTATCAGTCACTTCCCAAAAGTCTGAGGGTCCTGTGTTGAGCTTACAAGTATATGTATCAGACGTTCAGCACAGAGTGTCTTATGTGACGTAGTGCTAATTGACAGAAGAGGCTGAGACTAATACTGTGGTTGAACTCCTGTTTGCAAAGGAAAAGTGCAAAAGTAAAGAGTTTTTCCAACACAAATGCTTTCCTGCTTTATGGTTTATAAGCAAAGTTAGTAATATAAATCAATACATTGT
The DNA here is from genome assembly GCA_026546735.1 of Forbesichthys agassizii. NCBI lineage: Eukaryota > Metazoa > Chordata > Actinopteri > Percopsiformes > Amblyopsidae > Forbesichthys > Forbesichthys agassizii. The sequence continues at coordinate 34,835 of JAODLL010000666.1, read as the reverse complement.
TGTGTTTTGTTGTTGTTGTTTATATACTAATCCTTGCTACAGTACACAACTTGCATTTTTTATCTGACATCTGAGACAGTGATTTCATTATCTCTCTAACTAGGAGTGAAAAGTTGAACTGACAATGTAAGTTGAGTTGAACGAGGCAATGTAAACAAAATTTAAATACAAAAAGGTTCCTTGATACTACAGTAAAAAACAGTCTGATCCAATCGAATCCAATCAGATCAATAGGTTACTTTCTACTTTCTGAGGCGATTATATTGTAGAATCAAACATGAAAACAACCATCTCCAATACTATTCTGTGGATCCAAATAGCCCAGTGGCACTCAAACAAAACTCCTCACACATTCCACATGCAGACGTTAACACCTTCAATCACTTGTCCACAATTACAATCAAGTCTCAGTTGAAACGATGTGAGGTGGAGGTGGAAAAAACACATTCAAAAGATATATGAAACATATTCTATGCTTCGTCTCAATAACACTAGATTACCTCCACCAAATCGAACCTGAATGATCCACATTTGCTATATTTCAACACTGTTCATCTATTGAAAAAATATTTTATATTGTGCACTGGAATATAGGCTTACACTTGTGTTTTCTTAAACAAAACAGTGATATGGTATAGTTATATAATATATATATATATATAATGTCCCACAATACACACAGTAGGTTTACCCATCAGCCATTGTGCATACATTTACATACTGTAACTCTGCTGTAGGCATGCGGTGAGATAAAGTTCCCAGGAAATTGATGTTACACACTGTGACTTGTGTGTGTGCGTGTGTGTGTGTGTGTTCGTGTTCGCATGCGTGCGTGTGTGTGCGTGTTGTGTTAGACATTAAGTCTAGAACACACACACACACACACACACACACACACACACACACACACACACATTGAGGTTATCGTATCCCATAGCAAGACGAAGATAAAATATGGAAAGTTCAACGAAAGCCAAGGTCACATCACAGGTGCAGCAACAGAATGGAAAATGGAACAAAATGCTGATTTAGGTTGGACAGACCCTTAGAGAGTAATAGTGTAGAAATACATCAAGGGCTGTGCAGGTTACATGGTTCTTAGTGTTTGCATACAAAGTACCTTTTATCCGTTAATTTTTATTTATATTGTTTTGCTTTAGAGCAAAATACAAAATATTTTGAAGGAAAGTGAGACTTACACAACTTGTTGCTGCTATGTGAATAACAACATTAAATACTGAATAGTTGTATTTAACTAGATGCCTTTATAGGGATCTGTAAGGCTCAGGTCATCCCAAACACAAACTCCTCTCTTCTATATATTCCTTATAATCATCCATTCCTTTCGCTCAATAAATTCCCCCCTTACTGTTTATTCACTGCAGATCTGCAGGAACGGGAGGGGGGCGTCCTTCTCGGGAAATACAGCCACGTGCACGCAAATGTCTATTTTATGATAATGGTTTATTCTCTACTGGTCCTAAATACAAAACATGGTATTTATAGAACCATTCTGATTGGTCAGCAGCTCTAGAGCTCTAGTGAACGTAGCGCAAACTAAGGCTTACAGACAAGAAATCCCTGGGCGTCTGGATACTATAAAGAAATAGTGCGTATTTGCGTAACACTGTTTCGAGAGCGGATCTGCATAAATATATTAAATCAAATAGTAATATGCGACACCTGTTTACGTGTACTTCAGTGTTTAGTATGATTACAGCGTTCCCAGTGACCGGATTAAACGAAATCATCGACTACTATCAGCGGCGGAGGAATATCTCCATTTCACAACGCGTCAAAATATTGGCGTGGAGAGACCGCGCCAAAGCTCAGACAGCGGCCACTCTTGAGGATAATAACACAGAGAGGAGGCACTTTAAACGCGCTATACGGCCGCATAGGCTACCTTTTTCATCGGACTATTATCGTTTTGGTGATTAAAACCGATGTATACTATGCCAACGGGCGTGTCAGTGATTTAATTCAGTTTAGTGTGAATTAGCGAACGACTTTATCGTCGTGACACGAGTTTGACGGGCGCGGTGCGGTTAAGTTGGCGCACTGGACTGGATATTCGCCTGCAACAAGACCTGATCCAGGTGCCTTCTCCAGGTCCCTGCTCCAGTTGCATTGCCTCTGTATCTGTTTGAAATTGCCTCTCTCAGAGGCACAAGGATTACGCCGACATAGAGTGTGAATATGTTGCTACCAAAGTTTGGTTCATTTACACACATTTGCAACCCCTCAAGCATGGATCTACCGGTGAAAATTCAAATACAACCTGGTAGGTGACGTTCCGCGGTTTACAAAATACTTGCGTGAATCTAACATGAAATATGATTTTCAACAATATGACAAGTATGATAATAGTCAGTTTGATTCGCGTTTCAGACACATAGCTCTTTGAAGTCAACCGCTGACGCTACTGTTTGTTTTGGGATTATAGCCTGTAGCCTAGAATGGCCATAATGTTCTCGTTAATTGTTTGCAGTCAAAGTGGAGCGGGAGCCCTTCGAAAAGGTTTACCAAGTGGGGTCTGTGCTGGGCAGCGGTGGTTTTGGCACAGTCTACGCCGGTAACAGGATTTCTGATGGCGCACCGGTAAGGATGTGGAGAGGCTGTGTGTTCTTGTCGCTTGCGGCGCCGCCGTTGCTTTTATACGCATACAGTGTGGAGTTTGCATGCTGTTTACATTACGTTTGATGTAGCCTTGCCGTTTACGGTTGTATTTGTACATCTTTTAGGTGGCGGTGAAACACATGACGAAGGAACGGGTGACCGAATGGGGACAAATTGTAAGTAATCCCCATGTTTTGGGGGGAATTGTGCATGGTTTTCTCTGGGATATAAAGTGTGTGTGTGTGTGTGTAGGGTGTCGACTTAAGCACTGTTTATACATTCTCCTTAGCGGCCTATGTTTTAATGTTTGCAGGGCGGTTCCGTGGTGCCGTTGGAGATTCTCCTTCTGAAGAAGGTCAGCACGTCGTTTCGAGGAGTTATCAAACTGCTGGACTATTACGAACGGGCGGACGGCTGGCTGATTGTTATGGAGCGACCGGAGCTCGTCAAGGACCTGTTTGACTTTATCACCGAGAAGGGCGCACTGGACGAGGAGACGGCAAGAGGCTTTTTTCGCCAGGTGCTGGAAGCGGTCAGACATTGCTACAGCTGTGGCGTAGTACACAGAGACATAAAAGATGAAAACCTACTAGTGGATCTACGCACTGGGGAGCTCAAGCTCATTGACTTTGGCTCGGGAGCGCTACTGAAAGACACGGTCTACACGGATTTCGATGGTAAGCGTCATTTAGCCTATCTGCACTGCAGTCAGTCAGTCACATGGTAAATCCTTAGTGCGTGTGTTATTTGTATGTGGGGGTTCTTAATAATAACCTTGTCTTTTCTACTGTAGCCTATATCGTCGCAAATATCTCTGTATTATTTTAGGCGCCCCGTTCTTGGTGCTTGCCTGTGCTATATTAGGCGGCGGAGGCGGCGTTCACCTTGTTCTGTTTTTGGTGAAGGGCTTTCCCTGTCGAGGTTCTCTGGGCTTTATCGTCAGTAGGAATTATGCTAATCGACGTTTCCAACGCCGACGTGCGTGGAATCAATTTAACGATATGATTTGACGTTTGAATCTCGACAGTATAGGCTACATCGCAGATAATTACGACAGTATAGGCTACATCGCAGATAATTACGACAGTATAGGCTACATCGCAGATAATTACGCCTGCGTTTGATGCCGCCTCGTTGATCATTTCGGGGATGTTTTGTTGCTGTGACTGGCGCTTGAGTCACGGACACTGTGCATTTTAGGTCAGCGCCACGTAACATCGGTTTGTTGTGAAACCCGTGGTTCACGTGATGACCCCTTTTTTTTTTCCTTTTTTCTTTTGGTATCCAAGTTACTCCTCCTGGGCGGGAGGAGGGAGGGAGGGGGTGGAGGCGGGTCATCCAGTTCTCATAGCGTTCTGTGTTAAGGATAAGCAGATCTCTGCTACCATGACTCAGGCGTTTTATTTACACAAATTCATCAGTTTTTGCTGGACTTCTTAACTATTCCCTTTCATTTTAAAGTGTTCCACCTAGAGGAGGAAGCTTCTAGTCAAGGGTTTTCAGTAAAGCCATACTCTGTCAACATTCCCAATGGGGTTATTGAAAAGAAAATCACAAACTGACTTGTTTTTTGTTTTTTTTTATAAGGCACGAGAGTCTACAGCCCTCCGGAGTGGATCCGCTTCCACAGATACCACGGTCGCTCGGCAACGGTGTGGTCGCTAGGCGTGCTGCTCTACGACATGGTGTGCGGAGACATCCCCTTCGAGCAAGATGAGGAGATAATCAGAGGCAGGCTGTACTTCCGCAGAAGCATCTCTCTCGGTAAGACAGACAGACGCACCTACACACACACACACACACACCTACCTCAGGAACCATAATGACCTGCCAGGCCACAGTCAGGTTGAGTGACATGTTCAGGCCAAGCGCTGGTGATGACACAGCTTCAGCCGCCCGTTAAATGATCTGTTTATTCAACAGGATAAACCACCTTAGATGAACCATCTCAATCGCTTTATAATCAAGGGGAGGGGGGTAAAATACTAGAGACAAATCATAAACATTATAGTAATTAGAGAATCAAACCACAACTAAGACGTACAAGCATCGAACTAGCACGCACACATACACACAAAACAAACCGCGTACATTAATACAAGTTGTAGTCGAGCAGGTGGTCAGTGGGCATGGGAGGAGTCCTCTGAGGTGCTTTGCTCAACCCCGCCCACTCCCGTAGCTAAACCCCCCTCCATCTCCTCTTCTCCAGAGTGCCAACAGCTGATCAAGTGGTGCTTGGGCCTGCGGCCGTCCGACCGGCCCACCCTGGAGCAGATCTGTGACCACCCGTGGATGCGGACGACGTCCGAGTCGCCGGTCGACGAGCTGCCCGTCGAGCTTCTGCCGGCCGGCCCCATTGTTGCCGTGGGCGACATCCACCTCAGGACCATCGACACGGACTTCTCGTCTAGCACCAACTCCAGCAAGGAGAGCCTCTGAGGGAAGGCTGGGCTGGAAAGACTGTGTGTGTGTGTGTGTGTGTGTGTGTGTGCGCGCGCGCACGTGCGCTGGAGAGGAGGGGAGGGGAGGGTGCAATGGACTTAAGGCCAGGGTAAGCTGCTTGTTGCCTCCCAGTGGCCTGTCAAGGGAGTGCTAATTTCAGCTGGACTGGCAGAGACCAATGTACCTTTTATTTTTATTATTTAAATTTTTTCTCCTTCCTTTTTTGTAGGAATCTAATTTATTACATTTTGTCCTTATCCCCCCCTCCCATTTTCTTGTTTCCTAGTTGGGAACATTTTTGCTGTTTGGGTCGTCTTACCAGCGTTTAAATTTTTTATTTATTTTATTTTATTTTATTTTTTTATTAGACTTCTTTTTGTTTTGTACCTGTTCTGTTGCTGGCAAGAACCACTTATTCAGGCATGGCTGCTCTCATAGAGCATGGAGGGGAAAACTCCCATGTTTTATTTTTTAATTATTATTATTATTATTATTATTTTAATTTTATTTATTATGACTCTATTCTTTTTAATTTGGAGTGCCTTTTTTTGGAAAGCTGCTTCTGCTGGGCTTTCATTCAAACAAGGGGAGATAACCTTTTTATTAGAGAGGAGAAAATAGGTGGGGTGGGGGGGTTGTGGCTGTTCTGACAATGGAATACTTGAAAACACACATGGCTCCACTCTGCCTTGTCTTTAAACGCTGCTCGTTCACTCTGTAGCCTACAGATGTTTGTTCAACTGGATTACGTCTCTTTCCTGCCCCCCTCCTCTCAGAGAAGGCGTCAATATACACAAACACACCTCTCTCTCTCTCTCGCCCAATGCCTGTCATGGGGGTGCGTGGACCTCCTCACTTCTGCTGCCTCCCACCATCTCACTGCTTGACACAATGTGGAATGCACAATCAATGCAATATTAATGGACTCAGTTTATGTTGTTTAATTTTTTAAAATCCATCCCCTCCTCTTTTCATTCTCCCCGTTTGCATTTAATTTATTTGTAACATTCCACCCTGTGTGACTATTTATTTATTTATTGTTAAAGGTTAATCCACCCCCTCACATATTTGCATACACTTTACTTGGCCTTTATTTGCATTCTTTTTACTTAACTTTTTTTTTTTTTTTTTTTCTTTGAGGATGCACTGAAGCAACTGTCAATGTAAAATGGAATAAAACAAGGTTTACTTAAATTTGAAAGAGCATTTGAATGTTATTTAATTGTTTTCAAGTCTGTTGGTAATGTTGAGTGGAGTATAGTTCAGGTAGGTCTGTACTGTCTTAATCAAATTGCTTCTATCAAAGTTGGATGGTGATGTAGACTTCAGTCATCAGATATCATACTAGCTGACATCTCTTTTCAGTTTAGCTCTGATTTATGGCTGTGGAGGATTGATATTGCTATTTTTTTATACAAAGATTTCAATTAAACCCTTTTTTGATATCGAATCACTGGTCTGTCTTATTAAAGAAAAATCAGGTAAAAAACATGGGTAGATGTTAATCTACTCTGCTTGTTATTTCTGTATACGAAACATGTCACCTACATACTGCATCTTCGCAGACAACATGGCTTGCTGAGGCCGTCCCTGGCTACGTTCAATTCATCCCGCCGGTTGTGACAAAAAATGCATCCTGCACTTTACGTAGCATGCATGGCTGCACGCAAACGGGTCCCGGTAATATCACGCTAGATAACACGCGAGAGCAGCTAGCTATGTAGCATGCATGGCTGCATGCAAACGGGTCCCGGTAATATCACGCTAGATAACACGCGAGAGCAGCTAGCTATTGTGCATGTGTGTTTGGGGGCTCAGTGTGATACTAGGATGATGGAGGGAGAGAGAGAGAGAGGGGGGGGGGGTATGTTACGCATCATCACACACGCAGCACTAACCTATAACTAATTGCTTTTCCATTTCATGCCTACGTGCCTACCGTACAATAACATAAGTCATCCCATTATTAGATGCGGAGTAGCAGGAGATGATGATGATGATGATGTGTGTGCGTGCGTGTGTGGTTTTCCAGGAAACAGCACATACTGTACATCTGGGTGGTTGATTTAGTTGGGTGATGCTGCCCTCTCTGGTGACTTTGTGCTATTGCACCTTGTGTACCCAACCTCTATCTGTACTCATTCATACTGGTCACCTGTTGCAATGACGCTGGTAAGCATCCCATTATCTTCATAATAATACATAATCCAATATCTATAATGAGCACAGCAGAAATTGAAACAGATTGCATTTTTTTATGTTTTATACTCCAAGTGTACTGTTATGAAATATAAGATATAAACAAGAATGGACAGCTGAGCCACATATCTTCTCAAGCATTTAAATGTGATTGGATTGGTTCATGTGCATTCATGCTTCATATCTCTACAGATTACCAGATCAGCTGTTTTATGAGAAAATAACATGCAAGTGACAATGTAACAGTAACAATGAACCAAGAATATACATATTGCTATTCTGAGTTTAACCATGGGATGAACTCTATTTGAAATGTTGAATTGAAGCACATTCAAATACTGTTGTCTTTCCATCTAATATATATATATATATATATATATATATATATATATATATATATATATTCTCTATATCAGCAGATCTGTAGTGTCACCATCAACATGCTGACATCTGGGTCTTCGTTGGCTTCTGGGATGTTCCCAGCCTGTGCCAAAAGTCTTCTGACATGCAAATGACCCAAGAATGGTCTTCAAGGGAGGGCCCATTCTGCCCAGACAGTAGGACAAGCAAGGGCTTCACACATCCTCCATTAGCTACCCATCACAGCTAGCCGGCATATGCCACACCCAGTAAGCTAATGCCATTCATCACTGCCCCCTTAACACGACATCTTAAAAAGATAGACTTAAAATGCATTTATTGTGATGAATAAAAAGATAATGACCCATACCGTGTTAGAATGGTGGCAGATATATGCAATGTATAAACAACAGGAACTACACCAATAATATTGGCTCATGACTATAGCAAATCAGAACACATTCAGTCAGAATATGATCGCTTGTGAAAGTTGTGACTTATCTGATAACATGTTTGCTATTAAAACACAAAAGGTCTTATAATTGTCATACTGGCAATACGTTTTAAACCTTTCTCTTATAGCATGTGAAACAGTGATGTGACCATTTGTGTCTTGTGAATATACACTGCTGTGTAGTGAGCATCGGGAAAACAGGTTTCCCACAATGCATCTGCCCTGGAAGTGCCAGCTATAGCGAGAGCAGTGGCAGAGGAAGCCGTGGGCGGGCAGGCGGACAAGTCGGCAGACACGGAGGAGGACGCCAGATGGCCTGGACGCCCGAGAGTGTCCTGTACGACCACACCACAGCTCCAGAGCCTTAAGATAACACCAGATAGAAGATGACACCACGGGCAGCCAAGCCAGAGCCGTTATGAAGGTGACAGACCGCTTCCCATAGGGTTCTATTCAGAATCCACGAAACCTTCTCAACCTTTGCTTGGTCACAATAGCTGGATCTTCTCACCATGTTTGCATGTCATTAACATCATGATTGGCTGATTGCATATTTAAATGAGCAGTTGTACCTGACAATGTGTGTGTGTGTGCGTGTGTGTGTGTGTGTGTGTGTGTGTGTGTGTGGTCGGGGGTGGGGGGAAAGGGTGATATATGTGTGAATATGTGTGTGTTATTGAGACAAAATGACTTGTTTGTGAGAGAGTGTTTATGACAGGGACACAGAGATCTGAATCATGTCTATTTATACATCAAAGAAACCCGGTGTTTTACTGTTAGATTAATATAGATAATCTAGATGAATCTTCGCTGCAATTATTGCGCCATCTACTGGTATACATACAAGGAAAAGGCAAGGATTTATCCACATTTTCAGTATTAATGATGTGACTGGTTGAGGATCTCCAATTTAATGTAATTTCAACAGAGCGGAGTTATGATTGCACACTTGCGAAGCATTCCACAGTAAATAAATGAACAGTTGACAACTACCCAAAATATATAGCATGCAAGAACATGCTATAGCATGCAAGAACACATATGTTGTATATAATGTCTCTGGACCTGTACAAAAACATGCACTGATGGCAACTTTTTTTATATCTTGTTATACAGCCGCTGAGGGCATAATGGAGAATTGTTGTCCACTCAGCGCCTATCTGCACCTGACTTCCAAGAACGAGCACCTTTCCTTGAGTCACACTTTGAGTCAAGGTTATGGGCTGTCAATTGCCTCCAGTGTAAACGGTGGCCTTAACAATCCCATTGAGACTTTTCACCATGTGATCGCGGAATACACTTGACTTCATTTTGTTTTTCCACTAAATGTGAAATTGAGCTTCCAGAAAAATGCGACCACAGCGATAATATGTAGCACCTCTACAACAAGAGACAAACATGACGGCGTTGTTTCTCATAGAGGATACGCCTTATGTTAAAAATATGACAGCGTTTTCTTATCTGAAGAGGTACACATAATTAAGATCTTCCCATCCGCAGCAACCAGGTCGGAGAACCATCATTTAAATATGAGGCCGAGACATTTCTGCTTCACTGAGCAGAAAAAATGGAGGCCTTTATGTGTCTTGGTAAATAAACCTCAAATTCAGTGTCTTTACACTGGTCCGAGGAGACTTTAGAGGCTTTGGCATTATTAGCGCCAACAAAAATAGTAAACAATCATGGACGAGATCTATTTTTGAGAATTTCCTTGGATATAAAAGCTCCCACTTTCAGGAGCCTTCTCCCTGTTTCAACAGAAACCCATTTCTGCCGTGTGGAGGGATAGGGTTTACATAAGCAGGGGCTCTGATTACAAGCTGCGATCATGGCAGGGCTCTCTCAGGCTCCCGCTCAGGACGGTATCTAAGGCTGGTGTGTCACCGCCCGATGGCCGTGATTTGAAGGGGCGGGCACTCATGGATGCCGCAGGTATGTTGCGCCTCAAACCAGGAATGTATGGGAACGGCTTTGGAATGGGTGTAAACTCCCACTGTGTGGGGAAGCTGCCTATTCATTTAATCTTACCCCCACCCCCCTCACACACACACACACACACACACACACACAAGATGTACGTCCACTGTACATACACACACCACCCTAAACAACCACATAGGCTAACCAAACTTTCATCACTTGCTATAGCCTGAAAATACATGGTTGGGGAAGATCCTGGGAATTCAGTGGAAATGGGGAAGAGCATGCAGCTGACAAGCAAGGGTATTCTGAGAAGATTTGAGTAGCTGAGAATACACACTGTGAATTCGTGGGATCTCTATACCCATACACCAATGAGAGGAATTCTGAAAATTAATGTATTCCATGTAAACAAATTAATAAACAAATGTATAAATAGTACATAGAAACCGCTGCAGTGGTATCTTCATTTTTTAGCATCTATATAGTAGAAGAGTTTTTATGTGAATCATGGTTTTATGATATTATAGTAGTATTGTAAAAGGAGGAATACAGAATAACAATGAGGCCTGGAGATGACCTAAAAGTTTGTTTAGGTTATTATCGAATACAGTGTGTGTGTGACCTAGTTACGCAAGCATTGGGTCACTGTTGAAATGTGTGAAAACTGAGCTAAAGGGTCATAAACAATAATAAACTGTAACAAGATGCCAATCCTGTTTTTGACTTGAAGATGATGCTACAGAATTCCTGAAGCCTGCACATACATTCATCGTGTAAATTAATACACTTTAGGAATTTGTCTTTACTTGTCTTTATTATGTTTAAGCCTCCTGTAGAGCCCTTGCTGTAAAAACGGGCTTACATTTATGGTAAGCCCATTACCAAGCCAGGTACTCACAGCTCCATGTCCTTTAACTAAGTGACTAAACTTTAATTTCCAGCTAATTTGTTGGTGTATTATATTACCTATTAAATGTGATTGTATTCTATATCTCAGTTAAGTGTCTAGTCTGACTCAGCAGCAGTGTAGTATTCAGTAAACACCACTGTCCATCACGTTGCCTCTTTGCCTCTCTAACAAACATGGAGGACGTCATGAAACCACTCTGGAACACTGTGTAGAGACTGCATCATAAGCCGGACCTCCAGGGAACCGAAGGTGACGCACGCTCTCGTCTTCAGCCGTGTTTCTCTCTCTCTCTCTTTCCCTCTCTCTTGCTCTCTCTCTCAGTCTCCCCCACAGTCTAGTCATTCATTGGCCTGTCCTTCCTCATTTATAACTGCAACCTTGTAAATATTGCACAAGAACCACAATGATTGTGTTTTCACCATGGACGGTACCTCTCCCCACTGACAGTGCAGGGGACATTAGGAATGAGGCCTTTATGCTAGAAAGGTCTAGAGGAATGCCTGCATGTTATTACACTTGGGCAAAAAACATCTAAAAATACTCAGGCTTAATAACAATATAAACTGTAAACCTGGATCGTTCAAGACTATATCCTTTTTGAAAACGAATGTCTATATGTAATCCTCACCTCTCACAGCATAACATGCTAATAAAAAGTTTACCTCTAACGTTACCTTACTCACAGTTTACCAAAATATCAAACAACTACTTATAGTTATTAAAAATGTTTTCTGACAACACAAATTAGTAATGGGTAATTCATTTAGCTAGTGTTGGCTACTAGCTAACATTTTTCACTGTTATATAATTGTACACAGTTTCATGTTCATATTTTCCTTGTTGTTTTGAAGTGTGGCTGATTCAGTCATCTTCTCACAGATAAGAGGCCAACAGTCGCCCCGAGGTATGGTTCATGAAGAGGACCAGGATAACCAGAGAACATTCCAGCCCTGTGAGATACGGGTCAGGATGCAGACAACAGGTTCTGTGGGAGAGATCCCTCCCAAACAAAAGCCGTTGTTCTCGCTCTCCCACAGCCATTTTGTTGGTGTTTACCCAGGATGCCCTTTGTCACTTCTCATCGTCCAAAAATGAACCCCCGCCCCCCTCCCCCCGCTTCCCAACTCGGCTCTCACCTCTCCTCAGGTTAACTTAAAGGTGAAAGAATTGTTTGTATCCTCCAACTTGCTGAGATTGGCAAGGTTGCCGCATTCATTCGGATGTGGTGACAGGTACTGCATAGTATTTAGTTCTGTTAACTGCTTTTGAGTGGATTAATTATTGAGTACATTTTCAATTGCTACTGTTATTTTCACCACTGCTGCTAGCTATTGACAATAACACAACAAACCACAAAAATTATAAAGTTGTAGTTATTATCTTTGTAGTGTAGAATGTAACTTGTCAAACAAAAAGCCAAGTTGCTGCAGGAGAGAAAGAGGATTTATTAGCGTTCATCTTGCTGTGGCTTGTTTACCTGGAGGCCTGTGTTCATGGAGATGGCTGGGTTGCCACAGTGATCGTGTTACAACTAGGACAAGCAGTGCTGGGAAGCAGGAAACAACAGATTCCCGATAGTAAACCACAATTGTTCCCAAACGGCTTTCTCCCTCAAGGTTCAATGACACGCACCTAAACACCTACTGCAGCTTATGCACGCACGCACGCACACACACCACATGCACGCACGCACGCCACACGCACGCACGCACGGACGCACACACACCGACAAACGCACGCGCACACACACACACCACATGCACGCACGCACGCACACACACACACCACACGCACGCACGCACGCACGTACACACACCCACGCACGCACGCACGCACACACACCACACGCCCGCACACCCACCCCCACACCGCACGCACGCACACACACCACACGCACGAACACACCCTCACCACACGCACGCACACACACACACACACCACACGCACGCACACACACACGGACGCACACACACCCACGCACGCACGCACGCACACACACCACACGCACGCACGCACGCACGGACGCACACACACCGACAAACGCACGCACACACACACTACCATAAAGTCGATTTAGTCATTAGTGCTCAAAGGCTCAGCAACACTCAAGCGTACATGCAAAAGCACGTGTGCGGTTACAGTGCACAGAGACAAGTGCATACAGTGCAGACTACGTAGACCTACATGTCGGGTACAGCACGTCTGGTATGTAGTACATACCACACAAATCATCTTCCAGGAGAAGATGACAGGAATATTAGATTAGATTATATTGGTGTAGCTTCTTCACTATACATTCACATGACCAATCACAAGTTTTTATTAGATTTTTTACGACAGTTTAGGGTTTAAAATAGGAGAGCGACTAAATGTGACGGAGTAGCACCTGCATCTGGGAACACAAACGCAAACCAAGTCAGATCGAGCACATGCAAGCACGTCACACACTACACACAATATCACCACCATGGCCGATTTTCGAATGTGGCCTGCTTTCTCTCCGTTTGCATAACATGTCAGGTTACTGCGACCTCAGAGAGTGAGGGATAGGCCTAATGCACAGCTCAAATAAGCTGCGGCCTTTACTGGCACGTCAACAATGACGAGGCTGAAAACAGGAGAAAGGTGGTGGCACGGAAGGAAGTGACAGTTACAATTAGCTACCTTTTTATTTATTACACGAGATACACGAGAAAACACTTTTGAGTGTTGAGAACGTTTTAGAGTACTGTTAGAGTATTGTTTGTTCTCCAGTTATGACAGTGTTCAAATTCAGATGTCCCTTTGTTGTTGGGTTAACTGTCCTTCTGTTTGAAGTTGAAATGTTTCGTAATTGCCCTGTGTGTGTGTATGTGTGTCTGTACTGTACATAAGAGACCATGCGTTTCATGTAACCGTTGTATTGACTGCTGTTGTTAATCACGAGGCTGTTCTGATGCCAGTGACGCGCTATCCTAATGGCTGGTGTAGGAAAGGTTAGCAGTATCAGGTACACCATCTGTTTATCTTCAGGCCCAATATTTGGTCCTTTCCATTGTAAATAAACAGGACGTCTTCACTCTGACCTCATTTACTACAAAGCCACGGGCAGTGAAAGTGCAGTCCTCCCAGAAGAACTGTGCTTCTTTGTTTTATTCTAAAATGCTGTGCATACTTGCCCATAGAAATGTTCTCTTGATTAATTCAAGAATGCAAATCATATTATAGAAATGTTTAAACGTCATTCAATTAAAAACTACCCGATTGCTGTTAACAAGATTAATATGCTGTGTCTTAGCAAAAAAAGGACAACACAGCTGATTTTGTATACAATCATTATAAGCAATGATAGACTATTTGTATATTTTTTGTCTATAATTAATACAATGTTATTTATTAATTATGGTATGTTTTACAGACAATTCAAATCTGCCCTTGTACAATAAGCACATGTAATTACAATGTTACTGTGCAGTTTAGCCTATTTGATTTGACTATTCAAAATATATCAAAACTGAACGAAAACATGGCAACAAATAATAATATAGCCTACTGTAGTACTGAGTGTTGATGTTTGCATGTTTGTTTGTTTGTGTTTGAACCAGAAAACCCCACCATCCTGTATCTAGGTGTGTGTTTACCACTCATGTACTTCTGTTGTTTGTGTTTCTGTGTGCATGTACACTGTGCGTACTCCTCGGAGCTAGTCTTCCCCCTGGCGTTTTAATCCTTCACAGGCGACCACAGTTCATCACGCCGTCTAAAAACAGAAGCAAATTTATCTGCCCACTGAAGCGCTGAGTGTTACTTAATTATTCAAGAGCGGGAAAAAGCTGAGGGCTGCCATTTTCTCTCTCTAAGCCCTGCTGTGCAATTTCTCCCCCCCACTCACACACACACACACACAGGGCACAAAGAGCAGTGGTGGGGGGTTAAGGAACAATCTCTGCGTCACCGCTAAGCATGTGTTGCGTGTCTTACTCGGCCAGCTGCCGGATGATAAATAGTCTTTCCAGGCTTCTCTGTTATCGCACAGTGTGCGTGCGTCTGCCTGTGTGTGTGCGTGCGAGCGCGTGGGTGCATGTGTGCTTTGTGTGTGCGTGCATGCACTATTCTACTGTAATATCTTCAAGCAAGGTGGTGTAACAGCCAAATATATAAGCTGTGTCTCAAATCGCGTACTTCACGAAGTATACTTCGACTAAGTGAATTGTGTTTACTTTTATTCATAATGAGTCGCATGGCAGCAAGGCAAATTTGGTCCAATTGTGTACAAACAGTATTAACACATATACATTCAATAATGAATAACTACTGGGGAAGGGCCCATAACAGGTCTTGATACGTCACCTTAAAACACAGCTTTGACCATCCCAACAGAGCATGTAAGCAAACAATGAGTTAACAATTATGGAGAAACATGAAGACGAGGAAATATGTAAAATACATGTAGCTGTGAATCTGCTAGAAACAAGTGGCTGATGTCACATATGCAGTGTGAGGTGTTTCTCATGGTCACCCATGGCAGCAGCTCAATGTTGAGTGGTCAGTTCCCTCTACCCCCGATGCCCCCTGCTGTTAGAAGCTGGGCAGGGTCAAATGGACCTAAACGGACGAATGCTACCTGTTTTAGAGTTTAGTCTACACACACACACATGCACGTACACACATGCACATGCGCACACATGCACATGCGCACACACACATGCATGCAAGAACCCATCTGACTGAACCCCACAAACAGGCACGTCAGGAATGCCCCCATGTGCATTGGCAGAGTCATTGTGCTGGGGCATTTGTCTGGTAAACCAATCAGAGCGGGCAGCTGAGTGTGTGCGTATGTGTGTGTGTGTGTGTGTGTGTGTGGGGTTGGGGGGGGGGTGTTATTGGCCTGTGTGTGTGTGCCAGGGCAGGTCCAGTTGAGCAAATCAGCAACATCCTTTGTTAGGTGGTGGGAGTGATAGTGGGGTGGTTTGGCTCATAAGACCCTCGGCAGCCAGAGCTTTGTTTTATTTTTTAAATAACTCTCTCCAACACACCATGTAACCATCACATCCAGGGGTAGGACCAAAGTCCTAATAGCAGCCATCTTGGTAAGGCTATTCAGTAAACCACACATTTTGTTTACTGAAACACAATGATACATAATCCAATAATAATCTGCCAATAATAATCCATAATCTCCAGACTGATTCTTGGTATACAGTACTGTATATATAGGTTGTATAGGTAGGTGACTGATTGATTGATTGATTGATTGATTGATTGATATCAGAACTGAAAATGTA
Organism: Forbesichthys agassizii; assembly: GCA_026546735.1. Lineage (NCBI taxonomy): Eukaryota > Metazoa > Chordata > Actinopteri > Percopsiformes > Amblyopsidae > Forbesichthys > Forbesichthys agassizii. The sequence continues at coordinate 18,661 of JAODLL010000666.1, read as the reverse complement.
ATTGTAAATTTCATGAATAGTATAAATGTATGATTAATTATTAGCATTAGCATTTGAAAGGACATGCAAATCTAATAGTTTCTAATTTCCTCCACCATTATGCCAGGAGTCCATCTGCAGTCCTGTACTGGGGACCAACACACGTGCGATAGTGTGGCCATGTGTGTGTGTGGGCGTGGAACAGAGTGGACAGAATGCGGTGAATAAATAAGTGCGTGTGTGTGTGTGTGTATGTGCGCACGCATGTGTATGTTCATTCAGTCTTTTGTGCAACGGGCTAAGTAGTCTGTGTGTGTGTGTGTGTGTGTGTGTGTGTGCGCGAGCCCGCATGTGTGTTCATTCAGACTGTTGTGCAACGGGCTAAATAGTCTGAATGTGTGTGTGTGTGTGTGTGTGTGTGTGTGTGTGTGTGTGTGTGTCAATGCAATCACTTTTGCATTTAAAACAGTAATAATTACACTATTAGACTGTATAAAATTATTCATAATGTGAATGAATGAAAATGTGAAACAGACCAAATCAGTTTGTGAATTGAAAGTAAACTAGTCAGTATTGTTGCTAACGTGCATGTTTGTGGGCGCGTGTGTGTGTGTGTGTGGAGGCATGTTGAGTGGGCTGAATAGTGCTGGCTATTCTTTTAGGAAACAGAAGTTGTGTACTTGTCAGCTGGGGCAAGTACATACACATAGAGAGACACCAGAGACAGACTGAGACCCAGAGACCCAGAGACAAGCTGAGACGCATGGCTGCATGGGCATCTGATGCCTGCAGCACAAAACCAGCCTCCACCTCCATATAGAATGTAGAATCCTGCTAAGTTCCTGGAGGGTGATGGCTACGTGAGCATTCCACTGTATTCTCTGTTTGGTATGTGTGAGGCTTACAGAAACATCACAGGAAGGTTATGAATTAAACACTATGTTTTGTGTGTTTTCAATAGTGCCAACATCTAGGTTATATGACTGTTTGAAATGAAGGTACATAGAATTCATTTTGAAACCACAACATTCATATCCACTAGGGCTAGGCCGACAAATGTATATACAGCATGTATACTCATACAGCATACACTGAAGTGTATTGCGTAAAGGCGCCTATAAAATGAAATACAGTGTTAATGAAAACTGTGATAGTGGTCTAGACCTTGAACTTTCATAAGATACAGGGCTTTTTTAAAACCCTGTTACGCTTCCATAAAGGATTCAAAAGACACGCTGTTGTACGATAAGAAATAGAGCTGGTATGATCTTGGACAATGGTTCTGGCACTTATGCACAACCATCAGAGAGCCTGCAATCATTAACATATTCAAAGTGCACCGACGTGCACGACCCTGGTGAAAGAACACTGTGTGCATTCAGCATGTGTTTTGCCTGAACACGATGTCTTCCAGACAGAACAGACTGCGTTCGCTAATTACCTGAACACTGTCAACAGTCTCCGGGCCCCGTGGAAACAGTGCCACGCGGGTGACGCTAACATTCACGCTCTTCGCGGGGTTGGTTTTTACGACCCAGGAGTCAGTGAGAAGTCTGCCGCTTTGAAGTCGCGCAGCGCGCTTTTGATGTGGGTGCGGGAGGTGTATAATGTTACTGCATGTGTGCTAAGTAGGTTGGAACTTGGAAACATGCAGTGCTGACCATTGTAAGTTTAAACAGCAGCCTATTGTTATTTACTTTTATGTATAGCATTTCTTAATTCTTTGTGAAATTAATTATTTTGTGAAATGTCTTTAAATAAACCGGTTTTCTGTGTTTATGTATAAATGTATGCGACGCCCATGTGACGTGATCTTGATCATAAACTTCTGGCCTGACTCAGGTGCATAAACGCTACATGTTGTTATGGTGGTACTGCAGGCTCATGAATGAGTCGCTAACATAACATAAAGTCGCTGACACGCAACTGGATGAAACGTAAACATGTGATTAAACATGAAACCACGCGTCAATTAGTCTGTAAACTAATTATTTACCCATTTTCATGACACACCATGTGTTGTAAAGGTTGCCCTGCATGCAATTGTGTGGTTTGCGTCATGGTAAACTGTCAGGGTTCACACGCATGCACACAAGCGTGCGGGGCACACATACACACGCACACACACACGCACACACACACACACACACACACACACACACACACATGCTGATCAAAGAACTTCTTTTTTGTCTCCTCTCATTTCTGACTGTGAGAGATCAGAGACCAGGCGAGTGTCACCTAGGGCATTACACACACTTACACACACACACACACACACACACGCACACACACACACACACACACACACACACACACAGAGACATTTAGATGCATCCACACACACACACATTTAAATACGCCCACACTGGCACACACACACAAACGCACGCACACACACACAAACAAACATTTAAATGCGCCCACACTGACACACACACACACACACACATACAGGCCCCTGGCTCTGAGATCAAAGAGCAAGCCATCCTGTTGTGTCTACACAAACCCCCCTCTACATGGACAGATGATAATGCTAAACATCTCCTTCACACGACATTCTACCACATACAGTCTGACATGAGATTGCAACCAAATAAAACATATTTTTGTCCTGCACTTGCACTTTTCCTATTCAGTTCGAGGGGACTTGTACACCAATTAACTACAATATTTTAAAAACGGGAATATAGCCTACTTCTTGCTATGTAAGGACACAGTGGAGGAATTGCCTTCTGAGCAGAGGATGACATCACACTACCTCTGTGTGTGCTGTAATCTGAACTCTGTTACTTACATGTAAGTGTGTGTGTGTGGCCTTGTGATCTAGTGGTGGAAAGTCACGGAGTCACTTTAAAGGTTATTAGTATTATCATCAATAGGGTCAATTTGGGTAATTCAAAGTTCCCCGTTCCACAAACAGTTTACGTGGGAATAACAGCCAGTGTTGGAATTGTTCGGCAAATAATGTCGTATTCATCCCTTGTTGATATCTCAAAAGGCGGCGCATGATTCCGCAGGCAGGGTTTCTGCGGGATACCCAATGAAGTCTGTTACACATTTACAGACTAAGTTAACAGAGTGCTGATCAAGTCCTTATGCAGATACCTGCTGCTCGTACAAGGCACACCGCATCTCATATACAATATAATCACGTCTGTGCTAGGAGATAAACCAGTTATGAGGAGATTGACATCGAAAGCACCCGAGATTCAGCGCTGCTGCGTCCTGCCCCACTGTAAATCAGTGCACATAACATGTCTTCTCTCACAACATCATTTTCCAATTTCCCGTCGTTAATCAGCGGCAGGCCATTGTAGCTGCTCATGCGGGGTTCCAGCTGCACGGGCGAGAGCTTCACTTCCTCCAGGGCTGCGTTTGATAAAGCATGTGGCTGGCTGTTTGACGCAGAAGCTCCAGTGTGGCCTGATACAAAACCACGGCCCCCATAACCCCCTCCCCCATTCACACCTTAAATCTCTTCCAGAGCCTTCCCGACACATTACAGGGCTTCCAATTTGTCTGAAGTAATCGGCATACGTTGAGTACCCCCCTGGTTGTGGTGATGACGAAGTGGGGGGTGGGGGGAAATCTTCAGAGGTCCCCCGCTGAACAAAAGCACATTGTGGCACAGAAGGCTCCTGGCTCTAGGTGCGACTGAGCCCCTTGGAGCATGTGATTACGCCTGCTCTTATAGTCACAAACATGGCTGCTGCTCTAACCCTGCATTGGTAAAACACAGATGGATAACCAGGAGGTGAATGGAAGAGGTGCGTTGGAAGCAAGCCGATGCCACGAGGGACCAGCAGTATGGGAACGATCTCTGAGCTCACACAGTCCAGATGTGAGGTGATTAAGAAGAACTAGCACAGTACTCCTTTTGGTATAGCACAGAACTCATACATGAAATAAATGTACTCTACTGTAGGTCTACACATGCTAGCAATGTGCTGTTGGATAAACATCATAACAGAGTATGCTAGGGCAACACAAGCATTGTTGCCAACATGGTGGCCCGGTGGATAGCACTGTGTCCTCGCAGCAAGAAGGTCCCGGGTTTGAACCCTGGTCGTCTCGGCCTTCCTGTGTAGCATGTTTTCCACGTGTCTGTGTGAGTTTCACCCGCTATCAAAACCATGTTAAGTTCACTCTCCAGTCAGTGCCATTGATGTGGAGTTGGTCCCCGGGCACTGCACAGTGGCTGCCCACTGCTCCCTTGAGGGATGGGTTAAATTCAGAGATACATTTTTGCTATGCGACAATAAAAGCACCTCTATTAAATAGCATCTAATGATTATAATGAAACATAACATGTATACACGGTGCATCTCAGACTTCTTTCAAGATGAAATGTAGAACAAATTAACTACGATTACAGTCACACACTTTGTGAGATAACATTCTGTGGCCTGTTTTGTGCAGGCGTGCGTTTCCAGTGAACTTGGTAACCCAATCAGTGTCCTCAGAATCACCCCTGCCGCAGCCAAACCATGTGGTCCACAGCTGAGCTCAGATGACAGAATGAAACCCACCAGTCAGTAAGAAGGAAAAATTAGCATGTGCACGTCATGGGCGTGCTTCAACCAGGTGCACGTGATTGGATAAATGCCAATGGTTATGCATTGCAGCAATGTGTACAGCAGTCTCTTTGTTTTATAAAAAAGTGTGTTTGCGTGTGTGTCTGTGTGGTATTTGGTCCAATCCAGTTTACCTTCTGTGGTAAATTGCAGTTTTATGCTGCACTTGAATGTTTCAACCAGGAACTGTAGAGGAACAAAATAAGTATCCTATTCAAAAGGGAAAAAAAGATGCCAACTCATGTGATAAAAGAAAACACAGAAAAACACGTTTTGCCTTTTTCATGGAGATGAAAAAGACGTTCCACCAGAGGGTTTGTCCATTTATTTATACGGACTATGGTTCATACAGTAAGATGCATGTCTTCTCCGTTGAACCAACCACTGCTGATTGACACTGGGGTGTAATTTCCCCCCACATATGGTACATCACACTAGACAGGAACAGCTTTAATGATGGGTTTGTAGCCTGGGATCAGGCTATTACGCCATACAGCCATACAGCCATGCACAGTCAAATCGACATTCACTCTATTTATTTTATAAAAAGGAGCATGACTTGATAAGACATATTGGTCTATTGAGGTGTGCCCCTGAAGTCTTAAATAAAATATGTTATAATAGAATGTAAAAACGTGCTTCCCATACTGTTAGAATATAAAGTGAAATGCATGTATATCAATAAATAAATACAAATAAAAAGATGGAATATATGTACAGTATTTCTCTGTGTATATCTGTCTCAGTCAGAAGAATTCCATAAATCCATTCAAAGATGCCACATTTCTGAAATGTCAGGATATTTATTAGTTTTATTTGTCTTAGCTAGAACATAGAATTAGTGTCTATGCGTGTTACGTTCGGCTACAATAGTGAGCAAGATGCGTAGTAGGTGATCACATAATTCATGTTGGTGTCATATTCTCGATATACATACTGTATAATATCAATAGGACAAAAATATTCTGTATACATTTCACACAGCACCATTAGGGAAATACAAAATAAATGTGAGAAATACTTTTAAGTATTTCACCAAGTGGTACTCTTTAGTGTGATTTGAGCAACTCAAGGGCAGAGCATAATGAAAATACAGAGCAGTACTTTGTTCATAGAGTAGTGGGAAACAACGTCTTCACATCACATCAGGGTGCTATAGGACAGTGGTTGCCAACCTTTTTTAACTTATTTAACTTTGAGCTGTTCTGCCACAGCAATAGTACCCCCATATTTGTGTGCAGGTGTTTCCCTTAAATGTGTTCTATTGAACGCACGTGTCCACGTCTTAGCTATCTGATTTAATTGTGTGCAGCTTTGATGTGCACGTGAACTTCAGAGTAGTTTAACAATTGACACCCAGCCTGGAGAATTATACAGTAGTTGTGGCTTGCATACCTAGCCTATACATATATTTTACTGTAGCAATCGACATTTGTATGATTTTGTAAACAGTAACCCCCAATCTTTCCACGTACCCTCTGCAAGCTGCTCAAGTACCCCTAGGGGTACGCATCCCCTGGTTGGGAACCACTGCTATAGGGTATTGTGACTCCTTTTGTGACAGATTGGTGTTTACAGTAATAAATCACGACTGGATAGAAAAGACGAAACATTGATCTGATGATGTTCTGCCAGGTGAGGAGTTTGAGCCTTTGGGAAGAAGCCTGCCTCATATTTTACCAGTGGGCTGTGCAAAGTCTGACAGTAAGACAAGTTAACACTGTGATTGTCCCAGAATGTGACTACATATAAGACATTCAGAAACACAGATCCAGCCACAGTCAACAACGTGCTTTGGGAAATAATGTCAACTGATTTGTAGGAGACTTCTGTTTGACATTTCTGAAGAATTCGGCCTTCACATATTGTTCCTGGTTCATTTTAAACATACTGAAATACAATCATTATAATACACTTACAATACAAGCTTACACCCAAACTACCGCAAGGGTTATATTTAGGGCTGGCCTGAATATCATTTTACAGGCTTCAAACTCTCGTTGGTATTTCCAAAGGATGTTCGAATACTTGTTCTCAAAACTCCAATACAAACATGTTTCATAACCATTTCGAAATCCAAGCGGCCAGTCATGTTTGCGGGCTTTCAATAAGCTACGTGCACATGACTGTAGGCTACAATAGCAGGTGGTTTTGTCAGAACACCAACATAAATGTTCTGCTCACCTGTGAAGACTCATAGTAATCACCATTAACATCCTCCAATAATATCCATCAATAACTCATAGTCCACCAATCGACCACAGTAAAAAAACGATCTTGTTACAAAGTTCCAAACAATCTAATCCAGTCAAATATTTAGTCCAAAACACAATACTACATTAATTTACTTCACGGACTGCCGTCGCATTCATTTCATATAAGCTGGCAGATGTAATTTTCCTTACATTCTGTCATACTAATTCTGTCAAACTTTAGTTTTACACTAGCCCAACTCCCAAAAATAGCCGTTCTATGCTGCAAGGATTCGACAGATCAATTGAACCAATGCAACCTGCATTAGCCATTGACAATGTCATTAAAAGAGAAGACCGTCTCTATGTGTAAGGCCACCACCCACTGGCAGCGTCGTTCAGCGTGCGTCATGGAACGCAACGTTCAAAGCGTAAAGACAAATTGACGGTGGAGCTCAGAAATCTGCAGATATTCAATGCTTGACGCCGAAGAAATAGACCCACGTTCTGAACCTTGGTGTCGATACGCGTCAGACGCCGTCAGCAGCCTCAGATGCCCCGTTACAGAACTAGTTTTAAAATCCTGGTATCTTTTGACACGTATCGACGCCTTCAGTGGGCGGTGGCCTTTTCAGGCCAAGCTAGTTGATCCGAATGTGGTGATTAGGCTACAGTGCAACAAATGGAACTCCGAACATGTGGACTTTTTTTTTTTTTTACCAAGAAACTAAACGTCACAGGGCAAAAGCACACGCATAAGATAAAAATATAAGAATATTAGACCAACTTATCAAACAAATACCCAAAAACAGGAGTATTCTGGGCCAGCCCTAGTTTTATATTAGTGTGACGCTGTAATATGTCCAATTAATTTAAGCTCCAAGCAAGTAACTGCATGAAATAATAGCACTCATTTAGGGTTATGTGTAATCAATAATACACATATTTGCGTTTTCTTACATAACGTACAGATATGAAGAAAACCCCATAATTTTGAGGTTTTGTTTTTAATTGCATACCTTTTACAGCACTGTCAACCAATATTGTGCCTCTAAAAGAAAAGGATTGTCAGAGTTTATATTTTTGTTTTGTCCCCCAAAGAATGATTTTTATGGCATTAAGTCAATTTTGATACTAGAATCTCCCATAGTTCTACTCCTTTATGCTGTATGTATGTGATATACTGTAAACACACAGCCATATATATAACCTTTTAAATGTAAATGTTCCAGTGAAATGTGTTTGGAGTTCAAATTAAGGCAGGAATTCTAAATACATTTCAAGTAATTCCCTTCCAGAATCCATTTTAAGCAAATCGCTGGCGGTCATCTTATATTTCCACTCCCACAATACACATGGCCAGCATCAACATTGAAGCAATGCCGAGAGAGGGTGTGCTCATCGACGCTTTGCCTGAAAAGACACAGGGAAACAATATTAAAATGTATAGTCAGCTATTGCAAGCTAATACAATTTGTCAATTTCATCTCCTCGCATTCCACTTGTTTACTGTTCTCTGTGCGTGCTGAACAAATAATCAGGTACTTCTACACAGCCCTGGCTTCGTAAATAGGAACATATTGGCGAAAACCGCTTACAACACCAATGCTGCTTGGCTTCACAATGTTCTTCAATATGTGTGTGGCGGAGCTGCTGAGGGAGTTTGTTTTGATTTGAGCTAGAAGTTAGCAAGCATTCTCGAGAATGACTGACCCTGCCTTTAACTACACCATCATGCCTTCACCGTAACATGGTAACAACAACAACAACAACATATAGCTTCATGCTCTCTACTCACCCTTGAGGCTGATCTTACGGATGGGTCCATCCCCACCTTCGTAGCGGCCACGCACCATAAGTTCATAGTCTCCAACCTGAGGCATTGGGAAGTCCATAAAGTGCCAACCTGTGATGTAGACCTTCCCGTAGATATAGCCCACCTTCCTGAACATGACCTGAAACACAGAACATGCACAACATTCACCTTACATTTGACTATTTTACCATTCTCTGTATATACACAGCCCTGGCGCCATAAATAGGAACAAAAACAAAATAGTTAACACCATTCACAACAACAATGCGCTTGGCTTCACAATGCGTTTCAATGTGAAGGGCTTCTGAGGGAGTTTGTTTTGCTTTGAGCTCAAAGTTAGCAAGCGTTCTCGAGAATGACTGCCTTTAATTTAAAGGGTTATTTTACATATGGTGCGAACGAAAATACACGACAGCATCACAGTTCAGAGTAGAAAACATGATGCCGTCAATATATTATACTTCATACTAGGGCTGGGCGATATGGATTAAAAATAATATCCCGATATATTTAGGTTGAATACCAATACACCATATATATCGGTATTTTCTATAAAGTGGGCTAAATCCTTCAGGCATAGAGAAAAAAAACAGGAAACCTGTCAGAAATGTGACATTTTTTATTTTAAGCGACATTAATTGACATATGTGAGCTTTCTCGGGTGTCTACGCCCCTTTGACACTCTGAACGCACTAGGTGCAGGCATGGAGGGAGACACAAACAAATCAAAAAAGTCATGAATAAATGCATAATATAACTATATCGATATAAACGATAGTCAAATTTTATATCTCTTTTGAAAAAAATCCGATATACCAATATATATACCGGTATATCGCCCAGCCCTACTTCATACTACACAGTACATGAAATAAATATCTCCCACTGTCAGCAGTGAGGGCACTCAGACACATGGCACCATGGCCAAACGTCAAAAGATGTCAACAAACGATTTCTCAGCCTGAAACAAGCCATGAAACTTCCCAAAATAGACCTTGACCATTTCCAGTGCAGTCCGTGAATAACAAGCAATGAGGCAGATAAGCCACAAAGACTCTTTATCGGGGCAGAGGGCAGGGGTCTTTGTTATCAGGGGAGTGACCATAGGTTATTGCTGGTTAATGCATTCCTTATCTCAGACTATCTGGCTCTGGGATACAGCACTTAATAATGAATAACTACAGTATGTATCCCTTATATATTTATGGTCACCTGTCTCCTTGTGTAACGTATTTGCCCGACAGCTGTACCGGGACAAAATGTACAGTACATTATTAGGAAAGAGAGATAACGGGTTGATGTTAGGGTCTCAAATGTAACAACAGCACCATCTAGTGGTGACTTTAGAACACAATCAGAGAAATCATGAATGAGAAAAATGGACACGCAGACAGATAGACACACAGACAGGCATACAGATAGGCAGACAGGCACACAGACAGGCATACAGAGAGACAGGCTTGCAGACAGGCAAGCAGGCAAGTAGAAGACACACACACACACACAGGCAAACACACACACAGACAGACAGACAGACAGACAGACAGACAGGCCAGCCCACAGACAGACAGACAGACAGACAGGCAGACAGATAGGCACAGAGGCAGACAGACAGACAGACAGACAGACAGACAGGCACACAGACAGGTAGACAGACAGACAGGCACAGAGGCAGACAGACAGACAGACAGACAGGCAGGCCAGCACACAGACAGACAGACAGGCACAGAGGCAGACAGACAGACAGACAGGCAGACCAGCACACAGACTGACAGGCACACAGGCAGACAGGCACAGAGGCAGACAGACAGACAGACAGACAGACCAGCACACAGACTGACAGACAGACAGGCACACAGACAGACAGGCAGACCAGCACACAGACTGACAGACAGACAGGCAGGCACACAGGCAGGCACACAGACAGGTAGACAGACAGACAGACAGGCACACAGACAGGTAGACAGACAGACAGACAGGCACACAGACAGACAGGCAGACCAGCACACAGACTGACAGACAGACAGGCAGGCAGGCACACAGGCAGGCACACAGACAGGCAGACAGACAGACATACAGACAGACAGACAGGCACACATACAGGCACACAGACAGGTAGACAGACAGACAGGCACAGAGGCAGACAGACAGACAGACAGGTAGACAGATAGACAGGCACACAGACAGGTAGACAGACAGACAGGCACACAGACAGGTAGACAGACAGACAGACAGGCACACAGACAGGCAGACTAGGTACCTTGTAGTACAGCGGGAAGGAAACATTGCCAAACCAGTTGTAGTGGATGTGGTCCCACCACACATACAGCCATTTGCCTGTCCAGCTGATATAGCGCCACATCCGTGGGGGGTGTGATGGTGCTGTGGGGGGCAATACAGTCAGTATATATACTATATAAAGTAATGGAGTGTGTCCAGACCCTATTCACCAGGTGCATTGTGGGTCTGGCTACACCAGGCTAATATATACTATATAAAGTAATGGAGTGTGTCCAGACCCTATTCACCAGGTGCATTGTGGGTCTGTTTACACCAGGCTAAAATATACTATATAAAGTAATGGAGCGTCTTCAGGAGGAAAAAACGTCAGTGAGACAGGCTTCTTACGCGGCCTCTTGGTGAACATCTCGCAGTGCTCTCCTGGGGGGCCCAAGCCGGCCCCGTTGTAGGCCCGCACCTCAATGAGGTAGTGGGAGTCGGGCAGCATGTTCTCTAGCCTAGTCTGGTTGGCCGTGGCGGGAACAAATATGCGATTGGCTCCCGGCTCTGTGTCGTCATACTTCCTCCAGTATTTCACCTGGTTGAGAGGGAAGCGGCAAAGGCAAAAGTCGGCTATAGCAAGCTGATTGTAAGATAATACATTTTTTTGGTCAAATTCACCAAATATCTCCTCGTATTTCGCTAACATACCTTTCTCTGTGCTGTTGAAACTGCTGCACAGCCCTGGCTCCATAAATAGCAACATAATAAACAAAAACAATAAAGCCACAGTACTACGCTTTCCTTCACAATGTGTTTCGATGTGTGGGGTGGCTCTACAATGAAACAAGTCAAACACAATGCTACTATACACGTCATTCGGTTCACTGGATTCCTCACAGGCTATGATTTTATTTTGTGCCTTTTTTTTTTTGCCTTTAAAAGTAAGTAATTTTGGAGAAAGCTTGTTGATATTTGAACTGGATCAAAACATAAAAACCTCTCCCTGCGAAGCTCCACATTGGAAACTCACTGCAAAGGCTAAGACATTTCTGTCGTGTTCTTGTGTACCTATCTACAGAGCCAGTGCTGTGTAGGAGTACCGTGTGCCCGCACACACACACACACAGAGCGGTAGAGCCCCGGACACGCTGCGAGCGTCTGGAAGCGATGAAGCGCTGAGACACAATTGAAAGTCGATGTGATTCAGCGACTTGAAGCGGCGACGGGCAAAATAACCATTGTCGAAGCGAAGAGTTAAACTAATCTCAACTTCAGGCGATGCAATTGAGGCGACTACCAGTGGGAGCTAAGGATATCGTTGACTGACAGTCAGATTGGCTGAAACATTTCGGGTGGAAAATATACGAGAAGGATACCTAGGCAACCAAGCGTGGAATGTAAACAAGCAACCAATTTTCAGCTACAAATCGGTGTGCGACGAGCGGATCTCTTGCAGTGTGTCAGGGGCTTTGTTGCGTTTTCGCTTTCAATCGCTTATACATAAATTTATGAAAATAAAAAACATAAAGTACAGTACACAGTACACATAGTACAAATAGTACATACAGTACATTATATAGATTACAGTACAATAACAGCACAAGGTTCACACCTGGTACCCCTCGATGTATTGCTGCAGTCCCGTACCAGTGTCCACCACGGGTAACCACCACACCAGGGCTTCATGGGACGACACTGGCCTGGCGTAGACGTCCGTGGGAGACTCTGAAGGAACTGGGGAAAGCCCTGGGCATTTTAGTTTGCTGTGCATGCTCTCAGAACCAAAAGAATATTATCAAGCACCATATGAGAAAAAGTATCGGTTGAATTATCAGGTTCTTCCGGCTGCACGTGTATTTAAGCCATGGGTGCTGGGAACCCACTGCCCTATATGTTTTATATGTCTCCCTGCTCTCACACATCTGATTCAAATGAATGGGTCGCTATAACCCCTGATTTAAGTCCTTGTATTTCCCCCAGTCCTTCGTCACAGAATGTTTAATCTTAGTGCTTGTTACCTTGTTATTTATATTAAACCCTGTTATTTCCAAGTTTGCGCTGCATGTTGTACGTTGGGGAAACATCGCACACCTCAGTAAATACATAATGTTAGACAATGAAACAGAGGTGAATTGTTATGGAGTAAGGAGAGAAACCCAACGCACCTTCTCGTGGGTAGTAAATGACCGTGGTCACACTGTAGGGTCCGTCTCCTTTCACGTTGAACGACTTGACCTTCACGTGGAACTCCCACACGTGAAAGTCGTCCTCTGTGGGGACGAAGAACGGGTCTTTGTGCACATAACGCCTGGTCTCGGGGTCTGAGATGGTCCTGTAGCTCCAGTCGTAGCTTGCTCGGGGCTTGAAGGCCACGATGTAGCCAAACTTCTTGCCGTAGAAGAACCAAGGCTGAACAGGCTGGAAGTTTGCGAGGGTGGAGAGACAGGCCAGAATCATTTAAGGTTTCCGCTGCCGCTGCCTTCATAGAACAGCAGCATGGATCAGCTAACACCTCAACTGTTGCAATCGCACGGGATCGCTGTAAATAATATTAAAATGGCCGCTCACCGTCCACGTAATGACGATCTCGCCGTCTCGAATGCCATAACCTGACACGTCAGTTGGTGAAACCACAGGAACTAAAGAAACACAACAAATGCATTTGCTTTCTGTTCAATCGTACACACACACACACACACACACACACACACACAAAAACACACACACACAGATACTGCAACAAACTCTAAATCACCCAGGCCTCGAGCTTGAGGAAGACATGCACCATTTCCCCAATGGGGGAAGATGGGAGGTTATATGACATACAGTATATTATATAATGGTACAGATCAAAAAAATGTTGTCAGGAATCTCACCTTGCAAGCGCACACACACACACACACACACACGCACACAAAAACACACACACACACCCACACACCCACGTAGCAGCAGCAAAGTTTCTTACTGGAATCCCAGGTTTTGATCTTGATGGTCGGGATGCTGGCCTCTCCAGAGCCGTGTTCATTGGTCGCGATGATCCTGAACTGGTACTCCATCCAGGCATACAGGTCTATCACCTCGGCCGTCTCCGCGTTGCCGTCCAGAGCTGACGGGGCTGTGGGAGGGACCAAGAGCTCTCGTGTCAGACAGTTATTCCTCTGGTAAACAACGAAACGTCCACGCCTATGTGAAATTAGCATTAGCATAACCGGACAATTAGCTACATGAAACACATAAAACGATATACAGGCAATAATATACATAGTATGCGATATACTGTATATATTGATATATGAAACATCCCCAACATTTCTTTTACTCTTTAAACTGTATTCTTGGAGACTTTATATACACAAAATTTACAGTATGCTTTAGCTGATCACACCTGTCACGCAAGGTGGACACCTAGTGGCTAGGAAATATGGACTAAAAATAATATCCCAATATATTTAGGTTGAATACCGATACACGATATATATCGGTGGGCAAGTTGGCTAAATCTTCAGGGATATAGAAAAAAACAGGAAACCCGACGGAAATGTGACATTTTACATTTTTAGGGACATTATTTAAGCTTAACTGTCTCCGCCCTTTTGACAATCTGAACTAAGTGCAGGCATGGAGGGAGAGACGAACAAATCGAAAAAGTCATGAATAAATGCATAATATAACTATATCGATATAAACAATATTGTATAATTTTATATCTCTTTTGAAAAAATTCTGATATACCGATATATACCGGTATATCGCCCAGCCCTACCTCATACCCAACATTTCTTTTACTCTTTAAACTGTATTCATGGAAACCTTATATACACATTTACAACACGCTTTAGCTGATCACACCTGTCACTCAAGGTGGACACCTAGTGGCAAAGTGAGCTACTTACAGGTGCTGGCAGTCCTCCAGTCATCTTCATACAGAGCCCAGTAGTGTCTGGTCTGAATGGTGTAGTACAGGATGGGACTGTTGTGGTCCGCCGCTTTGCTCCACACCAGCTTGACGGATGTGTCCCGGATCTCCTCCACAATGACAACACCGGGGGGGCCCGGGACTCCTGCAAGTGCAGGATGTAGTCAGGTATATCAAGGACTAGCTTGGCCATGCCAGATGGTCTGTTGCACAGAACCAAAGATATTGGAATAATGACTAAATGGAGCACTGCAATAGATTTAAATGGAAGAAAATTGTTAAATGCTTCTGGTCTCTTAAGTGGGTGTGGGCGTGTCACTAAAAGCATTTTCCTGTGAAGTTGAAATCATAGGTTGATTATAGGTACACAATTTTTAACATGAAAGGTTCCTCTGTGAAAGTTCGCCACATACTGTCTACATGGTGCATTACCACCACCTTTTGTCTAGAATGTAGCACATGCACTTTTTAACAAGGCTGGTCAATCAGTCAGTCAGTCAGTCAATCAGTCAGTCAGTCAGTCAGAAAGCAACATTTGATCCGGCAAAAATCAATAATTATATACTACTATATAATAATAATAATAATAAGTAATACAAGCCTAAATCTTGGGAGTTTTACAATTTTATTAGCTGCTTACCAGCAATCTTCAGGTCAGCAGAAGCCGTAGCGTTGTCCACAACAGTCTGTGCGGTGCAGGTATAGCGGCCCTCGTGCCACACCTGCACATTCACGATCTTCAGGTCTCCGCCCCCTTCTTCGCTCTGACCAATGGGAACAGAGGGATCAAGAGAATGACGGCGTGTGAATATGAAGTGACCCATTTATATGCCAACGACATGAAAATATGTGCATGCATTGTGGCCACGGATGTTTTGCCCCATATATAAAATGAAGAAATTAACTCTTGGACCCTGGACTACTAACGAATCCAGTCCGTTTTATACGTTTATCTTTTAATATCTTTAGGGCAGGAATACAACCCATCAGTTTTTGGCAGAGACACGTGCTCCTACTTGTCACTTTTGGCTGCTAACAACAAACTGTGTGACGGCAAGTCTGGCCGATTTAATTACCTATGAATTTTGTTATGAAAATGATGATCTGCAACCAGGTCAGAACACAAAACCGTCATTCGGCATGGGAACAGGGAATAATGTACGCTTCTGTGATGTGTTCAAAGCGACTGATTCAACAATTCAGCTTGTCGTCAGTTTGCTGCGTTTAATTCACGGCCATCTAAAGCCATGGAGGAAGGTCCTGAATACCGTGATGCGTTCATAGTGCTGCCACTCCGCGTTGAAGTCGATGACTCTGAAGTCCACAGCCCAGACAAAGGTGATGTCCAGCATGGAGTCGTGTGAAGCAGAGCACCTCAGGATCACCTCCTCTCCCACCTTAGCTAACGTGTCTTCGGGAGCCTCTGTGATGCTGGTGGCCTCTAGACACGAACAAACCATGAAAAAACAAAAAAGCTAAGTTTGCGTGTAGAACATCGTTATAATAAAACAATTGAATGTTGCGTAATACTCTTAGATGCAGCGGCATGTTCACAAACACAGCAGACCATAAATTACCTCCTGTACCCCTGCTGATGACAGACATAGGGTCTCGTGTACGCGCGTTAGCGAGCAAGCGTAAATGAGAGCGCAGCCAGATACCATCGCATTTTACGTTGGGTGCCCTAAACTTGTGGCACCACCCCCTAAACTTAAAGCAGGCACGAAGAGCCTATGTTCCAGACTTATCCGTAAGGCGCGACGCCCGAAAGCAATGGAGCGGCGGACCGCGTAAAAGAAAACAATCATACATACACACACACACGCACACGCATGCACGCACCCGCACAGACCTGTGATGGTGAGGGAGCCAGAACTGTTGGCTTTCCCTCTGTCGTTCTCGGCGAAGCAGGTGTACAGGCCCTCGTCATTCTTCGTGGCGTTCAGGATCTCCAGGCTCCCGTCGTACATGATGGAAATTCTGGGAACATCAACAAAACAGAAACCACTGGCTCTTAATTAACCAAGATGGCTACTGCATGAACAGTTATTTTCCAGGGGCTGACGGTTGATGCTTTGAGCCCCGAGCCCTGAGCCTCTACATAAGCCACACTATAGTACATACATACAATCACAATAAGCCCTATTCGTGCCAAAGCTCTGAACAAGTTAGTCAGTTTCTAACCAAATGGACTGACCGTGAGCTGTTGAAGAGCAGCTCCTTGTCTTTGATCCAGGTGAATCGAGGCCTTGGAGCTGCCCTGGGTTTACACTCGATCACCACGCGACCATCGACGGCCCCGAGGAGACGCTTCTTTACAGGGTTCAGCTCAAACGTAGGACTGCACGCTGAGGAAGAACGCAGGTCAGGGAGATACACAAAATGTGTTTGCTGCTCCATCTTTATCATTGTCTTCAGATGTCTGTACTCTTGTATTTCAAGTGTATAATTCAAGATGATTAGATGAGACACCATTACAACTGAGTTGATCCCAATGATACATTTAGCAAATGATAAATACAGCAATTATAAAATCACTAATGATGAATATTAAAAATTACAAATACACCAATGATATATATTAGTAATGACAAATATTACAAATGGCAATGATAAATATTACAAATTATACATATTACAATGATAAATACACCAATGATACATATTACCGGGCTCTGCTCACCAATCACCCGCAGCTCTGCGTTGGCGTATTTGATGCCCCAGTAGTTCTCAGCTAAACACTGGTACATGCCTGAGTCGGCAAAACTCAGGCTGGAAAACTTTAGCTCCCCTTTGCCATACTGCAAACAAATACACACACACACGCGCGCGCACACACACGAGCACGCATGCGCACACACACGCACGTGCACAAACACACGCACACACACACACACACACATTAAGGGTATAAGGGCACCTGTAAAAATATATGAACAAACCCTCCGTGACGTCATCCATATCGGTTTAAGAGGCCATCTTACCTGACTCCACGTATAACTAATTATAATGGGATTAATGTATGACTTAATATATTTTTAACAACCTATATAAAACCTCACCTCCCGTACCATGAATGGGGAACCTAGCTGTAAACATGTTTATTTTTTTATATTAAGTTAGACATAATAACATGGGGGTCTGGGCTCGTTGGTGACACGTCCACTTAAGAGACTGGAAGCGTTCCATTTCTGCTTCCATTGAAACACATTACCGTGCTCCATCTTGTAATTACTCCAGTATCTTTGGTAACAGCACTGCACCGGTCCTCACCATGTAGCCATCTTTGTACCAGCGGATGAAGGGGAAGGGCTTGCCCGACGCCACGCAGCGCATGGTGTGCTCGGAGCCAATGTCTTTCTGCGTGTTGTTGATAGTCTCCGCCCACTCTGGGGCAGCTGCCAATCAGAAACACATCACCGCCCAGAGGGGCACCGCAATAATATTAATGTAACTAACTGCTGTTAGTTGTGCTGTTGGTTATGACGGTGTGTACCACGAGGAAAAGTACACAGTAATGCTGTGTTCACATGGAACACGGCAGACGGCAAACACTTTCTGGAAGGCACGGCATAAAAGTCCAACGGAATGCAGTTGCTATGGCGATGTCGAATTGTTTACAAAAAGTTGAATAAAAATACATTCAGAGAGCTACGAACATCTGGTTGTATGTTATTATATTTAAAAAGTTAAATTATTTAAACTCAACGGCATGCCGTTTGTCGTTGCCGGCTGTGGCGGTGTCATTTTTTCTGCATGCCATAACCACAGGATAAGGTTTATTGACAATTTCAATATTTTTTGGAACTGTAAAGTGTCAGGTGTTGTGCAGGCAGGGTGGACCCAAGAGCACGACACACGGGTTCTCAAAACATACAAGGTTTATTTCCAGGTTTTGCAAAAGGCGGTCACACGGAACAGAGGGCTGACATAAAACGAAGAATCGACAAAGACA